>SJYM01006397.1:39257-63492 GCA_006410775.1 Tragelaphus imberbis
ACTTTGCTTCTATCACCAGACACATCTACAGCTGGATATTCTTTCTGCTTTGGTTCCATCCCTTCATTCTTTCTGGAGTTATTTCTCCACTGATCAACAGTAGTATATTGGGCCTCTACTGACCTGGGGAGTTTCTCTTTCAGTATCCTATCATTTTGCCTTTTCATACTGTTCATGGGGCTCTCAAGGCAAGAAAACTGAAGTGGTTTGCCATTCCCTTCTCCAGCAGACCACACTCTGTCAGATATCTCCACCATGAACCGCCCATCCTGGGTTGCCCCACGGGCATGGCTTAATTTCATTGAGTTAGACAAGGGTGTGGTCCTGGTGTGATTAGATTGACTAGTTTTTTGTGAGTATGGTTTCAGTGTATTTGCCCTCTGATACCCTCTTGCAAGACCTACCGTTTACTTGGGTTTCTCTTACCTTGGGCGTTGGGTATCTCTTCCCGGCTGCTCCAGCACAGCACAGCCATTGCACCTTACCTTGGATGAGGGGTCTCTCCTCCCCGCTGGCCTTACTGACCTCGATCGTTGGGTAGCTCCTCTAGGCCGTGCTTAGTGCACCAGTCCTCACCGCCGTCCTTCCTCGGTCATTTGGTAGCTCCTCTAGGGCATGCTCTCAGTGCGCCATGCAGCCGGCGAGGGGCTCTCAGTGTACATGGTAATTAATTGAAAAGTAACGAATTAAGAACATACATGCAGGAAAGGACATTCTCCCCCACCCAGTAAACTGTGCTGGGAAAAATAGAAAACACACACCAAGGAACAATACAGGACACCATCATATACCACAGACAAAAACTGATTACAATCCCATAACTTTCCACATCAACCCCTAACATTCCTGAGTTCTGGTAAGGCAGATTTTCAGCAACAGCTGCACACAGAAAGCTTCTTCCCTATTTCCCTCACATTTTCCTTCAGCAGCACCAACTCCTTACAGGTCTTGAGGAAACTAGAGTAGCATCACACTCAATTAAACCCCACAATGTCCCAAAACTGATGACCCAGCGGGTCCTGAGGATATCAGAATGCTGTCAGCCTCAACTGAATTGCACAATGCCTTAAAAGTGAAACCCAGGTGCGTCCTGAGGGACAAGGCTTCCATCAGCCTCAATTGAACCCCACCATGCCCCCAAACTGAAGCCCAAGTGGGTCCTGAGGAAACCAGACTCCACCAGCCTGAACTGAACCCCTCAACGCCACAAAACTGAAGCTCCAGTGGGTTCTGAGGAGGCAAGACTTCTATCCACCTGGGCTGAAACCCACCATGTCCCAAAGCTGAAACCACGTGGATCCTGTCAGCCTGAACTGAACCTCACACTGTCCTGTAGCTGAAGCCTCAGTGGATTTTCAGGAGACCAGAGTCCTGTCAGTGGCCACCCACATCCACTGGAAATGCTCCAGCCGAGTGGGGAGTTCCAATTGGAGCAGAGAAGATCAGGGAGGCGGATCTGCATTATCCTGGACAGACATGATCAAGCAGGCTTGCAGGGGACAGGAAAAGGGTGAAGGAGGCAAGCTCCAGCTCCACATATTGTAAGTCCCCAATTTCTGAGACTACGTGACCTACATGAACCAGACTTTACAAGAAGGAAGCTGAGTTATAGAGGCAGAAGGAGTAGGAGGTGATGTAAAATTTAAGCGTATCCTCTTCAGGTTCAGGAGCACTAAATCCTTCGAGGTTCCTAGTGCCATGTGCCCCAGTGGCTGTGAGCTCCTCCTCCTGGGCATTTGGCCAAGCCCCACACTTACTCCCTTCGACATCTGCAGCCCTGGCCCAAGCATAACCCCTACATCAGGCCCTGACAAAGCTCCCTGCTACCAGGGTGCATCTCACATTCCACCCCAACGTGGGCTTTCTGAAGCATTAATAAGGTATGCCCCTCTTCTCCCTGTGATTTCCCTCGCCGGATGAAGCCAGGCCTGCATCCATTCCAGGTGACTCCAAGGGCCTCATTCTATCCAGACTCCACGTGTGTGTCCATCTATATGAGCCTGTGGTGATCTCCTAAAATGAGGATTATTTCATACACAGATAATGAGGTTAATGGTGGCCACAAAAGATGTGTCCCTGCAGAATAGTGCCTTATCTGGGAAAAGGGTCTTAATAGATGTAGCTAAGGATATCAAGGTAAGGTAATCTAGGGTTTGGGTGACTTTCAATCCAACTGACAGAGTCCTTCAAAGAGACGAAAGAGGACACAGAGGAGAAGCCTTTTAAAGGCAGAGGCAGAGATGGGAGGGAGGGGAAAACAAGCCGAGGGACCCCTGGAGCCCCTGAAGCTGGAAAAGGCAAGAAGGACCATATCCTGAAGTCTCTGTAGGGACCTCAGCCCTGTGACTTGTTGATCTCAGGTGTCTGGTCTCCAGGATTGGGGGAGGATAATTTTTTTAACCCTCCCAGCTTGTGATCATTTGTTAGAGAAGCCACAGAGCAGCCACACAGACCCTCCTGTTTAGAATCCTAGAAGTGTGGATATCACTAAAGGCAGATGGAGGGTGGATTACAGAACCTTAGAGTCAACACTGGGCCCTCAGAAATGCTAAAGCAGTAGCTGGAGTTCAGAGTTGTTGTGGTGCCAAGTCTGAAGCCTGTCCCTAGGGGTACTGGCTGCACACACCTCCTCGGGTTCTTACACTGGTACATGTGGTGTAACATCTCAGTCCTGACCGNGTGTCCAGCTGAACCCACTTTCCTGGGCGGTGTCTGCCCATAAGAATCCCATGTTCTTGTTAGGTGCGAGTGAACAAGTATCCTCTCTGTGCAGTCATCACAGAGTAGCTCAGTGACTCTCACGTGTACAGTGCTGGGATTAGATGAGAACAAGGACATGTTGTGGGAATTCACCTGAAACTCCCCTAGACCCAACTAGAGGGAAGAGGTCAGTTTCGGTGTACTGGTTGCTGTGCTGTTGTGGGAGACTTCATGGGTACCTCTTGTTTCTTGCTCATGACACTACAGAGGCCTCTCCAGTACACATAAGACACCCTGCCCAGGAACAGTGGAATGTGAGAGGGAAGGACCAGGCTCAGAGGGCCTTTGTGCTCTGAGTTGGGAGTGGAAAACAAATGGTGAGTGTGATTCAGAAAAGCAGCCCTGGTGATGGGAGACTTGTTCAAACAATCTGAGTACAAGTTGGAAAGAATTTCCAGACATAGAGTGTCTCAGTACGGAGTGAGTTTTTATTAAGAACAAAGAGCAGAGATAAAGTGGGCACTGTGAGTGCAGCAGGCCAACCTGCTTACAGACTAAGGAAAGTCGACAGCTTTTGTGGCTTCAAGACAAAGACAATTCCTGCTGGAAGGTTGATGTTCGGTGACTGGGTGGAGCACCATAGGGTGTTTACTGGAGTGGGCATCTTTCCTGGAAGGGAGTCAGGAATCTTGTTCATGATGATCAGTGGCTTTTGGCAACAGTTGCAAAGGGATTCAGTCAGATTCATAGTTGACTTTGGCTCTGGGCTCCACTTCTGTGGCCTTGGTGTGAGGCCTCCCAGCTGTGGACTTGGAGAAGTACTGACCTCAAGACTCACTCTTCAGAGTAAATTTCCATCACGTTATCTCTGTAGGAGAGATCCAGTGATCCTAGGTCTGTTTGGAAAATTCTTGGATACCACAGAGACACATACTGAGTGTGAACCTGGTTATCGAATCTTGTTGGCAAAATTAGCATTTTCTCTCTGTTGGTGCTAAAAGGGTGTGGGCTGGCAGCTGCCTAATAATCCATTGAAAGGATGTTTTCCTACTTATGACATCAATAGCTTTGGTCAAACTTTTTCGATTTCTTGTGTAAGCAGGCATCTTGCAACTCCTTGCTGCAGGATTATTTCCTTTAGAATGTCAACTAATCAAGGTAACAACAGTATGGCATTCAACACTCTTAGACAATTTCCCAAGCCTGTTTCCTCAGGGGCACACCCAATATAAGCTAGAAATGGGTTCACAAGGCTCATAAAATGCAAGGAAATATACTACCTATGATCCTGGAAATTAGGGCCTCTTGTAAACCTGGAGTTCTCACATCTTAGAATCTAGACACTTGCTGACAGACAGATGTCTGAAAAAGCACTCTGCTTTTATGCCTTTCATTCATCTTGGAAGTGGGGTCACCCTGAAGACTGTGGATGTGTGATTCAAAGTGCAGATTTAGGGGAGGGTGCTCCACCTGGAGACTGTGGACATGTGATCCATGATGCATGCTATAGGAGGGGGTCACCATAGAAACTGTGGATGTGCCACTCCAGATATAGGGTCTAGGAGGTGGGGTTACCCTGCCAGTTATGGACATGTTTCCACAGGGGCAGGGTCTGGGGGAAGGGGTCATCCTAGAGACTGTGCCTGTATGACGCCAGGTACAGGGTCTGTGGAGATGTGTCATCCTAGAGACTGTGAAATGTGACCCCAGGTGACCCCAGGGCCTGGGGGGTGGGGTAAGCCTTGAGACTCTGGATGTGTGACTGAAGATGAAGGTTATGGGGAATGTCTCACCCAAGGATTGTGGACATATGACCCCAGATATATGGTCAGTGAGATGGGGTCACCCTGGAGACTGTGAATATGTTACCTCTGGTTCAGGTTCTGGGAGGGGTTTACCCTGGAGACTGTGGTTATAAGAACCCAGAGGCAAGGTCTGTAAGGTTAGATCACCTCAAGACTGTGGTCCAGATACCGCAGACCAGGGTCAGTGAGGTTGCGTCACCCTGCAAAATGTGAATGTGTGACTCCAAGTATACAATCTGGGGAAGATTGTCGCCCTGGAGACTGTGGATATGTGGACAACAGGTCTAAGGTCTGGCAGGGGGGTGTCACACTGGAGACTGTGGACATATGACCCCAGGTACAAGATCTGGGAAATGGCAGCACCCCACAGACTATGGACATGTGTCACCAGGTACTATGTCTGAGAGAATGCACACGGTATAGACTAGATATGTGACCCCACATACAGTGCCTGGGAGAGGTCACACTTGGGACTGAAGACATGTGATCTCAGAAACAGGATCTGGGATGGTGTCACCCTGTAAAGTATAGACATGTAACACCAGCATATGGTCTGGGAGGCGAGCTCACAATGGAAACTGTGGCCGTGTAATCACAGGCGCTTGGACTAATGTGGTAGTGTCACCCAGAAGTCTGTGGACTATATCCACAGAAATGGGTCGGGGGGTGGGGTGTCACCCTGGAGCCTGGAAATGTGACCAGAGTTTCAAAGTCTGGGAGTGCTGATCACCATGGAGACAATGTACATGTGACCAGAGGGAAAAGTTCTGGTGAGGAGGTGTAACCATGGATAAAACGGACATGTGACCCCGGGTGTAGGATCTGGCAGAGGCGCTTACCCTGGAAACTGGAAATGTGACCCCAGGTACAGAGTATGGGCAAGGTGTCACCAAGGAGACTGTGGACATTTGACCCCAGGTGCTTGTATTTCAAAGGGGTGACCCTTTAGCCTGTGGATGTGTGACCTCAGGTGAAAGGTCTGGAAGTAAGGGTCACCCTGGACTTTGGTCATCTAACACCATGTTCAGGGTCTAGAGAGAGGGCTCTCTGTGGAGACTGTGGACACGTGACCACAGGTGCAGTTTCTGTGAGGATATTTTTCCCTGGAGAAAGTTGACAAGAGACCTTCAGACTGTAGAAATGTGTCCCTGGCCCAGCATGTGGGAGGGGGAACCCCTGGATCTTGTAAACATGGGACCTTAGGTGCAGGTTCTGGGAGGAGATGTCACACTGGGCACTGTGGTCATGTGACACCAGGTACATAGTCTGGAGGTAATCTCATCCTGGATACCGTTTATGTGTGACCCCAGGTGCAGGATCTGGGAGGTGGGTCACATTTTAGACCCTAGACATGCGACCCCAGGTAGACATTCTGGGAAGTGGGGTTACCCTGGGGCCAGTGGACATGTGACCCAAGGTCCCAGGTCTGGGGAAAGGTCACACCAAGGAGACTGGGGATGTATGATCACACATACAGGCTCTGGGAAGGTGTCACCCAGATTAACATGGACTTCTGAATCTGGTAAAGTGTAGTCAACCTGGAGACTGTGAACATATGAATCCAAGTGTGGGGTATGAGAAGTTTCAACAAGAATTTTGACATGTGACCCAAGGTGCAGGTACTTCAAGCAGTCAACATGGAGCCTGTGGATGTGTGAACACAGGGCAAGTGTCTGGGAGGTGAGGTCACCCTTGAAACTGGACTTGCAACTCCAGGTGCAGGGTCTTGAGGTGGGTTCACTTTGGAAACTGTGGATATGTGACCTCAGGTTCAGAGTCTTGGAGGACATTCACTCTGCAGAATGAGGACATGTGATTCTACGTAAAGGGTCTGCAAAGGTGTTCACCAGGGAGACTGTCGCCATGCGACACATGGTGTAGTATCTGAAGAAGGATACTCCACTCGAATGGAGACTGGACTTCCCTGGGGCCACACGAGAGGCTCCCTGAATTCCCCGTTGTAACATGAGAGAGTCACCACACGTGGCGACAGAACTCGAGACAAACCACGAGATTGCCCCGTCATTTGGACCTGAGTGCCTTCTTTTCCTGCAAGGCCTAGAGAGCAATCTCTAGCCCCTCTCAAAATTTCACAGGAGACTTGACTCCCTTTAGGCCATCAATGGGCTCCAAGAAATATCCGTTACAACTTGAGAGAAGAGCAGAGTTCTTTGCTTCAACTCAAGATGAGGCCTGACTCCACGGGTGAACTTTGAATGCAACACCGAGATCCCTGTCACCAGTGGAGACGAATATGTAATTTCTGGACAGAAGCCTAGATTAGGTATATTTGCCCTGCAGTAACTTGAGAGCAAATCCCAGACACCCTCACAACTCAAATGGAGATAGAACTTCCCTGGGGCAACACCAGAGGATCCCTGAATTCTGAGTTATAACTCAAAATTCTGACCTCATCTCGAGAAAAACGACAAAGATCCCCCATCATCGAGAGATGAGTCCCTTTACTCCTGCAGTGCCTCTAGATAAATCTCACTTTCCCTCTTGAAATTCGATATGGTACTTGACAACCTTGATGCAACACGAAAAGTTCCCTAAAATACCCGTATCATTCGAGACTATCAACGAATTTCCAGGCAAAACTAAATCTGAGCCCTGTCTCCATTCCTGAGCTGGACATGAAGGTCAATTCCTATGCTTTATCTGGAAATGGATCCCAACCTTCCTGTCTCACCTCAGGAAGAGACTGGACTCAGATTGAAACACAGGATGAAGCCTCGTGGTTCTTGACACATTCAAAAAAACACCAATTTCCACATCCACTCAGAAGTCCCGATGCCTGGGCACCTTTTCCAATGGAACCCTGAGGATGAAGTCACCACACGAAGGGGCACTGACACCCTGGGTGCATTCTCCCGAAATAGCCGCTGGTTCCAAGTACAACTTGTCAAATGGCATGACAACCCATGAACAACTCGAGAGGCAAGCGGAGTTCCATGCCTCAACACAAGATGAGGCCTAACTCCCTGTTCAAAACCCTCAAAGACACGGAGATTGATGTCAGAACAGGAGAGGAAGCCTGAGATTCAAGCCTCAACTCCAGATGAAGCCCTCTTCCATTGCACTGAACCCACGGGAGTCCCAAGACAACTCTCGCAACTGTATAGTATTCCCCTTTCTCATAGGCACCAAGAGAAGCTGACAGAGGGCACCATCACAAGGCGAGGGAACCTAGGGATTCTTATAGCAACTCGAGAAAAACTTCGAGATACCCCCTTCAACACGTCTTGAAGCCGGATTCTCCTGTCGTGACTCGAGAGCAATCCTGGGCCCTCCTCACCACTCGAATGGGGACTGGACTTCCCTGGGGACACAAGAGAAGCTCCCTGAGTTCCCTGTCTTAACTCGATAGAAACGCCAAACATCGAGCCGCAGCTCAAGAAAACACCATGNAGGTATATTTGCCCTGCAGTAACTTGAGAGCAAATCCCAGACACCCTCACAACTCAAATGGAGATAGAACTTCCCTGGGGCAACACCAGAGGATCCCTGAATTCTGAGTTATAACTCAAAATTCTGACCTCATCTCGAGAAAAACGACAAAGATCCCCCATCATCGAGAGATGAGTCCCTTTACTCCTGCAGTGCCTCTAGATAAATCTCACTTTCCCTCTTGAAATTCGATATGGTACTTGACAACCTTGATGCAACACGAAAAGTTCCCTAAAATACCCGTATCATTCGAGACTATCAACGAATTTCCAGGCAAAACTAAATCTGAGCCCTGTCTCCATTCCTGAGCTGGACATGAAGGTCAATTCCTATGCTTTATCTGGAAATGGATCCCAACCTTCCTGTCTCACCTCAGGAAGAGACTGGACTCAGATTGAAACACAGGATGAAGCCTCGTGGTTCTTGACACATTCAAAAAAACACCAATTTCCACATCCACTCAGAAGTCCCGATGCCTGGGCACCTTTTCCAATGGAACCCTGAGGATGAAGTCACCACACGAAGGGGCACTGACACCCTGGGTGCATTCTCCCGAAATAGCCGCTGGTTCCAAGTACAACTTGTCAAATGGCATGACAACCCATGAACAACTCGAGAGGCAAGCGGAGTTCCATGCCTCAACACAAGATGAGGCCTAACTCCCTGTTCAAAACCCTCAAAGACACGGAGATTGATGTCAGAACAGGAGAGGAAGCCTGAGATTCAAGCCTCAACTCCAGATGAAGCCCTCTTCCATTGCACTGAACCCACGGGAGTCCCAAGACAACTCTCGCAACTGTATAGTATTCCCCTTTCTCATAGGCACCAAGAGAAGCTGACAGAGGGCACCATCACAAGGCGAGGGAACCTAGGGATTCTTATAGCAACTCGAGAAAAACTTCGAGATACCCCCTTCAACACGTCTTGAAGCCGGATTCTCCTGTCGTGACTCGAGAGCAATCCTGGGCCCTCCTCACCACTCGAATGGGGACTGGACTTCCCTGGGGACACAAGAGAAGCTCCCTGAGTTCCCTGTCTTAACTCGATAGAAACGCCAAACATCGAGCCGCAGCTCAAGAAAACACCATGAGATTCCCACGACATCAACAGATGAGGCCCTTCCTTTAATGCAGGGCCTAGAGAGCAATCCGGAATCCCCTCTCAAAACGGCACAGAAGAATGGATTGTTTTTTTTTTTTTTTTTTTTAACACAATGGGCTTCAAGAGCTAGCCTTGGCAACTCGAGAGGAGAGGGCAATTCTCTGCTTCAAGTCGAGACGAGGTCTGACTCCCCGACTGAAGCTTGATTGCAAACCCAAGAACCATGACACCACTGAAGGGGAACAAGGAGTTTCTGGACACAGGTCTTAAAGATGTTTCTTTGCCCTGCAGCGACTCCAGAGGAATCCCAGCTCCCCATGCCATTTTGAATGGAGATTGGTCTTCCCTGAGGCCACAAGAGAGGCTCCATGAGTTCCCCGTCATAACTTTAGAATCCCACCTTAAGTCGAGAACAATCACGTCATTGCCCAGTCATCGCCAGATGAGGCCCTTTCCTGATGCAGCATCTGGAGAGAAATCCCACGAACCCACTGGATCATCTAAACGGAACTTGACACACTTGAGGAAACTTTAAATGTGGCCCAACATACTGGTCTCATTGGAGAGGAACACCGAGGTGCCCGGCACAACTTCCTCTGAGCCCCTTCTTCCCTTCTGAACCCGACATGAGGTTCCATCCGTCTGCTTTGTCTGGAAAGGGATCCCGATCTTATAGTCGCACGTCAGAAGGAGGCCGCTCTCACTTGGAAACTCGAGAGGAACCCTCGTGGATCGGGCCACATTCCGAAAGACGCTGATATCCCCGTCCACTCAAGAGAAGTCCCGAAGCCTGGGCACCTTTTCCAATGGAACCCCGAGGGTGAAGTTCATCAGATGAGGGGGCACTGACACCCTGGGTGCATCCTCCCGAAAGAGCCGCTGTGTCCAAGTACAACTCGACAACTGGCCTGATACCCCAGGAACAACTGGAGAGGTAAGCGGAGTTCCATGCCTCCAAACAAGATGAGGCCTAACTCCCTGTTCAAAATGCCCAAAGACCCCGAGATCGATGTCAGCACAGGAGAGGAAGCCTGAGATTCTCGCCTCACCTCCAGATGAGGCACTCTTCCATGGCACTGAACCCAGAAGAGTCCCAAGACAACTCTCTCAACTGCTCAGTATTCCCCCTTCTCATAGGCACCAAGGGAAGCTGCCAGAGGTCACCGTCAGAAACCGAGGGAACCTAGGGATTCTTACAGCAACTCGAGAAACACCTCGAGATATCCCCTTCAACATATCTTGAAGCCCGATTCACCTGCCGTGACCACAGAGCCATCCCGGGCCCTCCTCGCCACTTGCATTAAGACTGGATTTCCCTGAGGCCATAACAGAGGCTCCCTGAGTTCCCCATCGTTACTCGAGAGAAAAGCCACAAGTCGAGGAGCAGCTCGAGCAACACCATGAGATTTACTCGACATCGCCACATGAGGCCATTCTTTTCAGCAGGGCCTAGAGACTAACCACGTGTCCTCTCTCAAAATTCCACAGAAGGCTTGATTCCCTTTTTTTTTTTTTTTTTGTTTAATCACAAAGGGCTACAAGAGCTAGCCTTGGAAACTCGAGAGGAGTGGGGAGTTTTTTGTTTCAACTCGAGACTAGGCCTGACTCCCGGGCTGAAGCTTGAAAGCAACCCTGAGATGCCTAGCGCCCTTGAAGGGGAACACGGAGTTTCTGGACACACGCCTATTAGACTAGAAGAGGTCTCTTTGCCCTGCAGCGATTCGAGAGCAATCCCCAGCTCTCCCACGTCATTTTGAATGGAGATTCGTCTTCCCTGGGGCCACGTGAGAGGCTCCTTGAGTTCCCGGTCATAATTCGAGAATCCTGCCATAAGTTGAGAATAACCACGTGAATCATGGAAACGGAACTAGACAGGCTTGACCAAATTTCACATGTGGCCCAACATACCGGTCTCATTGGAGAGGAACACCGAGGTTCCCGTTACAACTTCCTCTTATCCCCTTCTTCCCTCCTGATCTTGACATGAGGGTCAATCTCCCTGCTTTGTCCGAAAAATGATCGCGACCTTCAAGTCCCACCTGAGGAGGAGGCCGGTCTCACTTGGAAAGTTGAGAGGAAGCCTTGTGGGTCATGCCACATTCCGAAAGACACCGATTTCCCCGTCCACTCAAGAGAAGTCCCGATGCCTGGGCACCTTTTCTGATGGAACGCTGAGAATGAAGTCACCACACGAAGGGGCACTGACACCCTGGGTGCATCCTCTTGAGAGAGAGAGAGTTCCAAGGACAACTCAACAAGTGGTCTGACACCCTCGAGAGGCAAGCGGAGTTCCATGCCTCCACACAAGATGAGGCCTAACTCCCTGTTCCAAACCCCCCAAAACCCCTAGATCAATGTCAGAACAGGAGAGGAAGACTGAGATTCCCGCCTCACCTCCAGATGAGTCCCACTTCCCTGGCATTGAACCCAGGGGAGTCCCAAGACAACCCTCTCAACTGCACAGTATTCCCGCTTCTCATAGGTACCAAGGCAAGCTACCAGAGGTACCGTTAAAAGCCCAGGGAACCCAGGGATTCTTACAGCAACTCGAGAAACACCCCGAAATTCCCCCTTCAAAACGTCTTGAAACCCGATTTCCTTGCCATGACTCGAGAGTCATCCCGAGCCCTCCTTGTCACTCAAATGGGGACTGGACTTCCCTGGGGCGACAAGAGAGGCTCCCTGAGTTCCCCGTCGTAGCTTGAGAAAAACGCCAAACGTCAAGCCGCAGCTCGAGAAAACACCATGAGATTCCCCCGACATCGCGAGATGAGACCCTTATTTTCCTTCAGGGCCTAGAAAGCAACCCCGAGTCCTCTCTCAAAACTCCACAGAAGGCTTCATTTCTTTTTCTTTATTTTGTTAACACAATGGGCTTAAAAAGCTAGCCTTGGAAACTCAAGAGGACAGGGGAGATTTTGTTTCAACTCGAGATGAGTCCTGACTCCCCAGCCGAAAATTGAATGCAACCCCGAGATCCTTAGGGCCCCTGAAGGGTAACACGGAGTTTCTAGACACATGCCTAGAAGACTAGAAGAGATCTCTTGCCCTGCAGCGACTCGAGAGAAATCCACAGCTCTCCCACGCCATTTTGAATGGAGTTTGGTCTTCCCTGGGGCCACACCAGAGGCTCCCTGAGTTCCTGATTCTCGTCGTAACTCGAGAATCCCACCGTAAGTCGAGAACAACCACGTGGTTGCCCAGTCATCGCCAGATGAGGCCCTTTCCCCTGCAGTGTCTTGAGAGAAATTCCACGAACCCACTGTGTGACTGGAACGGAACTTGACAGCCTTGAGGATAATTCAAATGTGGCCTAACATACCGGTCTCATTGGAGAGGAACACCGAGGTTCCGGGCATACTTCCTCTGAGCCCCTTCTTTCGTCCTGATCTCGACATGAGAGTTGATCCACCTGCTTTGTCTGGAAAGGGATCCTGACCTTCCAGCCCCACCTTAGGAGGAGGCTTGTTTCAATTGGAAATTCGAGAGGAAACCTCGTGGGTCATGCCACATTCCAAAAAACACCGATTTCCCTGTCCACTCAAGAGAAATACCGAAGCCTGGGCACCTTTTCCAATGGAACCCCAAGGATGAAGTCGCCACACGAAGTGGCACTGACACCCTGGGTGCATCCTCCCAAAAGAGCCGCTGGTTCCAAGGAAAACTCGACAAGTGGCCTGACACCCCATGAACACCTCTAGAGGCAAGTGGAGTTCCATGCCTCCACACAAGACGAGGCCTAAGTCCCTGTTCAAAACCCCCAAAGACCCCGAGATCGATGTCAGAACATGAGATGAAGCCTGCGATTCCCACCTCACCTCCAGATGAGTCACTGTTCCATGGCACTGAAACGTGAGAAGTCCCAAGACATCCCTGTCAACTGCACAGTATTCCCCCTTCTCACAGGCACCAAGGGAAGCTACCAGAGGTCACCGTCACAAGCCCAGGGAACGTAGGGATTCTTAGAGCAATTCGAGAAACACCTCGAGATACCCCCTTCAACACGTCTTGAAGCCCGATTCCAATGCCGTGACTCGAGAGCCTTCCCGGGCCCTCCTCGCCACTCGAATGGGGACTAGACTTCCCTGGGGCCACAAGAGAGGATCCCTGAGTTTCCCCTCATAGCTTGAGTGACACGTCACACGTCGAGGCACAGCTGGAGGAAATACCATGTAATTCCCGACATCGCCAGAAGAGACCCATCTTTTCCTTCAGGGCCTAGAGAGCAACCAAAGGTACTCTATCAAAACACCACAGAAGGCTTAATTCTTTTTATTAAAACACGAAGTTTCTGGACACACATACAGAAGACTAGAAGAGAACTTTTTGCCCTGCAGCGACTCGAGAGCAATCCCCATCTCTCCCACGCCATTTTGAATGGAAATTGGTCTTCCCTGGGGCCACACGAGAGACTCCAAGAGTTCCGGGTCGTAACTCCAGAATCCAACCGTAAGTCGAGAAAAACCACGTGGCTGCCCAGTCATTGCCAGAAGGGGCCATTTCCCGTTTCAGTCTGTTGAGAGACATCCCACGAACACACTGGATCATCGAAACGGAACTAGACAGCTTTGAGGAAACTTTAAATATGGACCAACATACCTGTCTCATTGGAGAGGAAGACCGAGGTTCCTGGCACAACTTCCTGTGAGCCCCTTCTTCCCTCCTGATCTCGACATGAGGGTCGATCCCCCTGCTTTACCTGGAAAGGGATCCCGACCTTCCTGTCCCACCACAGGAGGAGGCCCGTCTCACTTGGAAACTGGAGAGGAAGCCTCGTAGTTCATGCCACATTCCGAAAGATACCGATTTTCCCATCCACTCGAAAAGTGGGAATGCCTGCGCACCTTTTCCAATGGAACCCCGAGGATAAAGTCACCACACGAAGAGGCACGGACACTCTGGGTGCATCCTCCCGAAAGAGCCTCTATTCCAAGGACAACTTGACAAGTGGCCTGACACCCCATGAACACCTCGAGAGGCAAGCAGAGTTCCATGCCTCGACACAAGGTGAGGCCTAACTCCCTGTTCAAAACCCCCAAAGACCCCGAGATCGATGTCAGAACAGGAGAGGAAGCCTGAGATTCCTGCCTCACCTCCAGATAAGGCCTTCTTCCATGGCACTGAACCCAGGGGAATCCCAAGACAACCCTCTCAACTGCACAGTATTCCCCCTTCTCATAGGCACCAAGGGAAGCTGCCAGAGGTCACCGTCAGAAGCCCAGGGAAACTAGGTATTATTACATAAACTCGAGAAACACCTCGAGATACCCCCTTCCACACGTCTTGAAGCCCGATTCCCCTGCCGTGACTCGAGGACCATGTCAGGGACTCCTCGCTACTCGAATGCGAACTGGACTTCCCCGGGAAACAAGAGAGACCCTCTGAGTTCCCCATCGTAGCTCGAGGGAAACGCCACACGTCGAGCCGCAGCTCGAGAAAACATCATGAGATTCCCCCGACATCGCCATATGAGGCCCTTCTTTTCCTGCAGGGCCTAGAGAGCATTCCAGAGTCCTCTCTCAAAACTCCACAGAAGGCTTGATTCCCTTTTTTTTTTTTTTTGTAAACACAATGGGCTTCAAGAGCTGGCCTTGGAAATTCGAGAGGAGAGGGGAGTTCTTTGTTTCAACTCGAGACGAGGCCTGACTCCCCGGCTGAAGCTTGAATGCAACCCCGGGATTCCTAGCGCTCCTGAAGGGGAACAGGGAGTTTCTGGACACACGTCTAGAAGATTCGAAGAGGTCTATTTGCCCTGCAGCAACTCGAGAGTAATCCCCAGCTCTCCCACTCCATTTTGAATGGAGATTGGTCTTCCCTGGGGCGACACGAGAGGCTCCCTGTGTTCTGGGTCATAACTCGAGAATCCCGCCGTAAGTCCAGAATAACCACGTGGTTGCCCAGTCATCGCCAGAGGAGGCCATTTCTCGCTGCAGCCTGTTGAGAGATATCCCACGAACACACTGGAACATCGAAACGGAACTAGACAGCCTTGAGGAAACTTCAAATGTGGCCCAACATACCGGTCTCATTGGAGAGGAACACTGAGGTTCCTGGCACAACTTCCTCTGAGCCCCTTCGTCCCTCCTGATCTCGACATGAGGGTCAATCCCCTTGCTTTGTCTGGAAAGGGATCCCGACCTTCCAGTCCCACCTCAGGATGAGGCCAGTCTCACTTGGACACTCGCGAAGAAGCCTCGTGGTTCGTTCCACATTCCGAAAGACACCGATTTCCCCATCCACTCAAGAGAAGCCACGATGCCTGCGCACATTTTCCAACAGAACTCCGAGGATGAAGTCACCACATGAAGGGGCACTGATACACTGGGCGCGTCCTCCCGAAAGAGGCTCTGGTTCCAAGGACAACTTGACAAGTGGCCTGACACCCCTTGAACCCCTCGAGAGGCAAGCAGAGTTCCATGCCTGCACACAAGGTGAGGCCTAACTCCCTGTTGAAAACACCTAAAGACCCCGAGATGGATGTCAGAACAGGAGAGGTAGCCTGAGATTCCTGCATCACCTCTAGATGAGGCACTCTTCCATGGCACTGAACCCAGGGGAATCCCAAGACAACCCTCTCAATTGTACAGTATTCCTCCTTCTCATAGGCACCAAGGGAAGCTGCCAGAGTTCACCATCACAAGCCCAGGAAACCGAGGGATTCTTACAGCAACTCGAGAAACACCTCGAAATACCCCCTTCCATACCTCTTGAAGCCCGATTCCAATGCCGTGACTCGAGAGCCATTCCGGGCCCTCCTCGATACTCGAATGGGGACTGGACTTCCCTGGCGACACAAGAGAGGCTCCCTGAGTTCCCCGTCATTGCCCGAGAGAAACGCCACAGGTCGAGCCGCAGCTTGAGAAAACACCATGAGATTTCCCCGACATCGCCACATTAGGCCCTTCTTTTCCTGCAGGGCCTAGAGAGCAACCCCGAGTCCTCTCATAAAATTCCACAGAAGGCTTGATTTCCTTTTTTTTTTTTTTTTTTTTTAACACAATGGGCTTCGAGAGCTAGCCTTGGCCACTCGAGAGGAGAGGAGAGTTCTTTGTTTCAACTTGAGATGAGGCCTGACTCCCCGGCTGAATCATGAATGCAACCCCGAGATCCCTAGCGCCCCTGAAGGGGAACACTGAGTCTGTAGACACACGACTAGAATCTTACAAGAGGTCTCTTCACCCTGCAGCAACTCAAGAGGAATACGCAGCTCTCCCACGCCATTTTTAATGGAGAGTGGTCTTCCGTGGGGCCACACGAGAGGCTCCCTGATTTCTGGGTTGTAACTCGAGAATCCCGCCGTAAGTAGAGTATAACAACGTGGTTGCCTAGTCATCGCCAGAGGAGGCCATTTCCCACTGCAGCATGTTGAGAGACTTCCCAAGAACCCACTGCATCATCGAAACTGAACTAGACAGCTTGAGGATACTTCAAATGTTGACCAACATACCGGTCTCATTGGAGAGGAACATCCAGTTTCCTGGCACAACTTCCTCTGAGCCCCTTCTTCCCTCCTGATCTCAACATGAGAGTCGATCCCCCTGCTTTGTCAGGAAAGGGAACTCGACCTTCCAGTCCCACCTCAGGAGGAGGCTGGCCTCACTTGGTAACTCGAGAGGAAGCTTCGTGGTTCGTGCCACATTGTGAAAGACACCGATTTCCCTGTCCACTCAAGAGAAGTTGCGATACCTGCACACCTTTTCCAATGGAATCCCGAGCATGAAGTCACCACACGAAGGGGCACTGACACCCTGGGTGCATCTTCCCGAAAGAGCCTCTGGTTCCAAGGACAACTCGACATGTGGTCTGACACCCCATGAACACATCGAGAGGCAAGCGGAGTTCGATGCCTCCACACAAGGTAAGGCCAAACTCCCTTTTCAAAACCCCAAAGTCCCTGGATCGATATTAGAAAAGTAGAGGAGGCCTGAGATTCCCACCTCACCTCCAGATGAGGCCCTCTTCCATGGCACTGAACCCAGGGGAATCACAAGACAACCTTCTCAACTGCACAGTATTCCCCCTTCTCATAGGCACCAAGGGAAGCTGTCAGAGGTCACCGTCACAAGCACAGGGAACCTAGGGATTCTTACATCAACTTGAGAAACACCTCGAGATACCCGCTTCAACACGTCTTGAAGCCAGATTCCCCTGCTGTGACTCTAGAGCCATCCCGGGCCCTCCTCGCTACTCAAATGGGGACTGGTCTTCCCTGAGGACACAAGATATGCTCCCTGATTTCCCCGTCGTAGATTGAGAGAAATGCCACACGTCGAGCCGCAGCTCGAGAAAACACCATGAGATTCCCCGGACATCGCCACATGAGGCCCTTCTTTTCCTGCTGGGTCTAGAGAGCAACCCGGAGTCCTCTCTTAAAACTCCACAGAAGGCTTGATTCTCCTTTTTTTTTTTTAATTCCACTAAGGGCTTCAAAAGCTAGACTTGGCCACTCAAGAGGAGAGGGGAGTTCTTTGTTTCAACTAGAGATGAGGACTGACTCCCTGACAGAAGCTTGAATGCAACCCCGAGATCCCTAGCGCCCCTGAAGGGGAACATGGAGTTTCGGGGCACATGCCTAGAAGACTGGAAGAGGTTCTTGGCCCTTAAGCGACTCAAGAACAATCCCTAGCTCTCCCACACCACTTTGAATGGGGATTGGTCTTCCCTATAGTCACACGAGAGTCTCCCTGATTTCCCCGTCGTAAATCGAGTATCCCGCCGTAAATCGAGAATAACCATGTGGTTGCCCAGTCATCACCAGATGAGGCCCTTTCCCCCTGCAGCGTCTGAAGAGAAATCTCATGAATCCACTGGATCATCGAAACGGAACTAGACAGCCTTGAGGAAAATTCACATGTGGCCCAACTTACCGGTCTCATTGGAGAGGAACACCAAGGTTCCCAGCACAATATCCTCTGAGCCCCATCTTCCCGCCTGATCTCGATATGAGGGTCCATCCCCCTGATTTGTCTGGAAAGGGATCCCGAACTTCCAGTCCCACCTCAGGAGGAGGGCGGTCTCACTTGGAAACCCTAGAGGAAGCCACGTGGGTCATGCCACATTCCAAAAGACAAAAGACACCAATTTACCCGTCCACTCAAGAGAAGTCCCACTACCTGCGCAGCTTTTCCAATGGAACCCCGAGGATGAAGTCACCAGACGAAGGGGCACCGACACCCTGGGTGCATCCTCCCGAAAGAGCCACTGGTTCCAGGTACAACTCGACAAGTGGTCTGAGACCCAGTGAACACCTCGAGAGGCAAGCGGAGTTCCATGACTCCACACAGTACGACGCAAAGCTCCCTGTGCAAAACCCTCAAAGACCCCGAGATCGATGTCAGAACAGGAGAGCAAGCCTGAGATTCCCGGGTCACCTCCAGATGAGACCCTCTTCCATGGCTCTGAACCCAGGGGAGTCCCAGGAAAACCCTCTCAACTGCACAGTATTCTCCCTTCTCATAGGCCCCAAGGCAAGCTGCCAGAGGTCACCGTTACAAGCCAAGGGCACCTAGGGATTCTTATAGCAACTCGAAAAACACCTCAAGATACCCACTTCAACACGTCTTGAAGCCCGATTCCCCTGCCATGATGCGAGAGCCATCCCGGGCCCTCCTCAAACTCGAATGAGGACTGGACTTCCTTGGGGACACAAGAGAGGCTCCCTGAGTTCCCCGTCATAGCTTGAGAGAAACGCCACATGTTGAGCCGCAGCTTGAGGAAACACCATCAGCTTCCCTTGACATAACCACATGAGGTCCTTCTTTTCCTGCAGGCCCTAGAGAGCAACCCCGAGTCCTCTCAAAACTCCACAGAATGCTTGATTCCTTTTTTTTTTTTTTAACACAATGTGCTTCACTAGCTAGCCTTGGCCAGTCCAGAGGAGAGGGGAGTTTTTTGTTTCAACTCGAGACGAGGCCTTACTCCCTGGCTGAAGCTTGAATGCAACCCTGAGATCCCTAGCATCCCTGAAGGGGTACATGGAGATCCTGGACACATGCCTAGAAGACTAGAAGAGGTCTCTCTGTCCTGCAGTGACTCGAGAGCAATCTCCAGCTCTCTCATACCATTTTGAATGGAGATTTGTCTTCCCTGGGGCCACACGAGAGGCTTCTTGAGTTCTCCGTCATAACTCCAGAATTCCATTGCAACTTGAGGAAAACCACGAGGTTCCCCCATCATCGCGAGATGAGGCCCTTTCCCACTGCAGCGTCTTGTGAGAAATCCCACATTCCCTCTTGAATTTCGTAACGGTACTTGACACCCTTGATGCAACTCAAAATGTTCCCCGACATACCATTCTTACTAGAGAGGAACATCGATATTCCAGACAAAACTTAATCTGAGCCCTTCTCCCCTTCTTATATCTACATGAGGATAGATTCCACTGCTTTGTCTGGAAATGGATCCCGACCTTTCTGTTACACCTCTGGATTAGCCTGGTCTCACACTGAAATCCAGAGGAAGCTTCGTTGGTCGTGTCACATTCTGAAAGACACCGATTTCCCCATTCACTCAAGGTAAGACTGGATGCCCGGGCACCTCTTCTAATGTAATCCCAAGGATGAAGTCACAACATTAAGGGGCACTGACATCCCTGTTACATCCTCTGGAAAAAGCCACAGGTTTTAAATATAACTCAACACATGGCCTGAAACCCCATAATACACTTGTGAAGCAAGCGGACGTTCCTGCCTCAACACAAGATGAGGCCTGACTCCCCTCTTCCAACTTCGCAGAGACCCCGAGATTGATGTCTGAAATAGAGAGGAACCTTGAGGTTCCCGCCTCAACTCGAGATGAGGCCTTATTCATCCCTGAAGCCATGCTCGAGGAATCCCGAGGTGCCCCTCACATTACCAAAGCAGCTTTGATTTAATTTAGGAGACACGAGCACATCCCGCATCTCAACACGCAACTCGAGGGGAACTTGAAGCTTCCTGCCAAAACTCCACCTTACGCACCAAATTCTCCCCTTCATGCTTTAGGTGCCCCTTTGACGCTGCTACATTTCCAAAGCAAGACCACGTTCCCTCCTGGAACTCGAAAGAGTACTTGACATGCTCCAAGAAACTCCAGAAGTTTCCCCAGATACCTGTCCCCACTCAAGAGGAATGCTGAGTTTCCCGCCACAAGTCAAGAAGAGCTCCATGTTCCCCTCCTCAAGTTGAGATGAGGGTCGATTGCCCTGCTTCACTTGGAAAGAAATTTCGAAGTCCTCTTCGCACCTTGAGACAAGGCTGGTATCTACTTGACACTGGAGGGGAACCCGGGGGTCTTGTCACAATTAAAAAACCTCATATTTATCCATCCACTCGAGATCAGACCTGATTCCCTTACACCGATTCGAATGACAGCCGAGATCAACTCACAACATGAAGGAAGTTCTGATGCCTCGAGTGCTAAGTAGAAAAGAGCCACAGGTCCCAAGTTCAATGCGCGTGGGTGCCTGAAGCCCCTTTGTCAGCTCGAGAGGAAATCAGACTTCTATATCTCCACACAAGTCAAGACCTGACTCCCTGTTTGAAACGGCATACACACACCAAGAACCACGTCAGAACAGGAGAGGAACACTTAGGTTCCCGCCTCAACTCTAGATGAGGTCTTCTTCCATTGCACCGACCCCAGTTGAGTCCTGAGAGGCATCACCCAACTCGACAGTATTCCTGCCTTCCCATAGAAACCATGAGAAGTTCCCTGAGTTCACCATCACAAGTCAAGTTAACCCAGGGTTTCTTGCCACAACTCGAGAAACACCATGAAATTCCCCTTTCAACGCATCTTGAGGAACAATTCCCTGCCATGACTGGAGAGCAGGCCGCGCTCCCTCAAGAAACTCGAATGGATATGGGACTTACCTGGGGCCACACGAGAGTCTCCCTGAGTTCCCTTTCGTAACTCAAGGGAAACACCACGTTGTGCCGCAGCTCGAGAAAAAATATGAGATTCCTTCGTCATCGTGAGATGAGGCCCTTCTTTTCCTGCAGGGCCTAGAGAGAAATTCCGAATCTCCTCTCAAAATTCCAAAGGAGGCTTGACTCCCTTTAGGCCACTCAATTGGCTCCAAGAGATACACGTCACAACTCGAGAAGAGAGCGGAGTTCTCTGCTTCAACTTAAGATGAGGCTTGACTCCCCAGGTGGACCTGTAATGCAACCCCGAGATCACTGTCAAAACTGGAGAGGAACACAGAGTTTCTGGACACAAACCTAGATGAGGTCTATTTGACCTGCAGTGATTTGAGAACAATTCCCAGCTCCCCATCGCAACACAAATGGAGATTGGACTTCCCTGGAGCCACAAGAGAGGTTGCCTGAATTCCCCGTGTTAACTCAGGAATCCCACTGCAACTTGAGAAAAACCACGAGGTTCCCCCGTCATCGCCATATGAGGCCCTTTCCCACTGCAGCGTCTCGAGTGTAATATCATGTTCCCTCTTGACATCCGAAACGGTACTTGACACCCTTGATGGAACTTAAAATGTTGCCCGACATACCGGTCTCATTGAGAGGAACACTGAATTTCCTGGCACTATTTAAACTGAGCCCCTTCTGCCCTTCTGATTTCGACATGAGGGTGGATTCTCCTGCTTTGTCTGAAAAGAGATACCGACCTTCACATTGCACCTCAGGAGGAGGCCGGTCGCACACTGAAACTTGAGAGAAAGCCTCAAGGGTCGTGTCACAATCCGAAAGACAACGATTTCCCCGTCCACTCAGGTTAAGTCCTGAATCCCGGGAACCTCTTCGAATGTAACCTTGACGATGAAGTCACAAGACTAAGAGGCACTGACACTCCAGTTGCATCCTCCGGAAAAATCTGCAGGTTTCAAATACAACTCGACAAGTGGCCTGATGCCCTGTGAAGAGTTCGAGAGGCAAGCGGAGTTCCCTGCCTCAACAAAAGACGAGGCTGGACTCCCCTGTTCCAACTCCACAGAGACCCCGAGATCGATGTCAGAAATGGAAAGGAACCCTTTAGTTCCCACCTCAACTCGAGATGAGGCCTTATTCATCCCTGCAACGAAACGCGAGGAATCCATAGGTGCCCCTCGCAATGCCAGAAGAGATCTGACTTCCCTGAGGAGACACGAGCGGGTCCCTCTGGTCGACACATAACTCGAGAGGAACCCTAAGTTTCCCGCCACAGCTCCACGCAAAATAGGATATTCTCACCTGAACGCTTGAGAAGACCAATTTACAGTGCAGCGTTTGCAAAGAAAGCCCACGTTCCCTCTAGGAACTCGAAAGGGTACTTGACACAGTTGATGAAATTCCAGAAGTTTCCCAAATACCCGTCCCCACTCGAGAGCAATATTGAGTTTCCCACCACAAGTCAAGAAGAGCCCCATTTTCCCCTCCTCAAATTGAGATGAGGTTCTATTGCCCTGCTTCTCCTGGAAAGGAATGCCAACATCCCCGTCGCACCTCGAGAGAAGGCTGGTATCTATTTGACACTGGAAGGGAACCCAGGGGTCTTGTCACAATTGGAAAGCCACATATTTTCCCATCCAGTTTAGATCAGGCCTCATTGCCTTGCACCGATTCGAATGTCAGCTGAGAATCCACTCACAACACCAAGGGACTCCTGATGCCCTGATTGTTAATTGGAAAATAGGGTCAGGTTCGAAATTCAACTCGCGTGGAGGCCTTTAACACCTTTGACAATTCAAGATGAAAGATGAGTTCCATGCCTCCACAGAGGCCGAGACCTGACTCCGTGTTTGAAATGGCATACACACCCGGAGACCCACGTCAGAAGATGAGAGGTATCCTGAGATTCCCACCTCCACTGGAGATGAGGCCCTCTTCCATTGCACCGACCCCAGTGACATTCCAAGAGGACACTCCCAACTCCACAGTATTCCTGACTTCCCACAGGTACCATGAGAAGCTACCTGAAGTCACCACCACAAGTCGAGGGAATCCAGTTTGTCCTGCCGCAACTCGAGAAAGACCTGGAGATACCCCCTTCAATGGGTCTTGAGGCCTGATTCCCCTGCCATGACTTGAGAGCAATGCTGCGCTCCCCCTCGCATCTCGAATAGAAACAGGACTTCCTTGGGGACACAAGAGGCTCCTTGAGTTCCCTGTCATAACTCGAGAGAAACCACACACGTCATGTGGCAGCTCGAGAAATACAATGAGATTCCACCCTCTTTCCTATATGAGGCCCTTCTTTTCCTGCAGGGCCTAGACAGCAGTCACAAGTCCTCTCTCAAAACTCCACAGGACAGGAAGGAGCTAAGTTGGTGGAGGAATAGGATGGGGAGACCACTTTTTCCCTCCACAAATTCATCAAAAGTACATTTAAACGCCAAGTAAATTCCACAAACAACTTCTGAATGCAGGCAGAGGACATCAGGCACGCAGAAAAGCAACCTATTGTCTTAGAAAAGAGAGAGAAGAAATCCACCTCCACCCACCATAACACCAACACAAACTTCCTTAACCAAGAAACCTTGACAAGCCACCTGTACAAACCCACACACAGCAAGGAAACTCCATGATAAAGGAAACTCCACAAACTGCCAGAATACAGAAAGGACACCTCAAACTCAGCAATGTAACAAGATGAAGAGACAGAGGAATACTCAGCAGGTAAAGGAACAAGATAAATGCCCACCAAACCAAAAAGGAAGAGATAGGGAATCTACCTGATAAAGAATTCTGAATAATGATAGTGTAATAGATCCAAAATCTTGAAATCAAAATGGAATCACAGATAAACAGTCTGGAGACCAGGACTGAGAAGANCAAGATGAAGAGACAGAGGAATACTCAGCAGGTAAAGGAACAAGATAAATGCCCACCAAACCAAAAAGGAAGAGATAGGGAATCTACCTGATAAAGAATTCTGAATAATGATAGTGTAATAGATCCAAAATCTTGAAATCAAAATGGAATCACAGATAAACAGTCTGGAGACCAGGACTGAGAAGATGTAAGAAAGGTTTAACAAGGACCTAGAAGAAATAAAAAAGAGTCAAGATACAATGAATAATGCAATAAATGAGATCAAAAACACTCTGGAGGCAACAAATAGGAGAATAAAGAGGCAGAAAATAGGATTAGTGAATTAGAAGATAGAATGGTAGAAATAAAGTAGGGTAGGATGATTGGGGAGAATAGCATTGAAATATGTATAATATTATATCTGAAATGTATTAATTGTTCAAACTAAAC
>SJYM01006400.1:10346-32456 GCA_006410775.1 Tragelaphus imberbis
CCTCCCCTTCCCTGTCCTGCAGAGCGCCTGTGTGGCACGTGCCCTTCCTGGCTCACACCAGGGACTAGGGTAGGGACTGTAGGGCCCCTTGGGGCTCCTCCCCGTTCCTGGCCATCTTCCTCTGCTTGTGTTTCCTTCTTTGCACTTTCCACCATCTGAGGTACTGTTTATTTGTTGGGTTTCTTGTCTCTGGTCTTTGTTCCACCGCTAGGATGCGGAAGGCAGACGTATTTTCTTGCGTTGTTCACGCTCCTTCAGTGACTATAGTGGCACCTCACAGATACTAGGTGCTCAGTAAATACTTAGGGGATGGGTGGGTGGACGGATGGTTGTGGTACTGGTTCCTTCCTGAATCAGTATCGTAAACCTGATGCTTCCTACACCCATTTGTGTTCTCTAAAGTGTGCAAGAGAAAAATTTATGTATGATTCAAATGGATAGCACCAATGCATCAACTATTTGTTCTTACCTCCTTCTCTTCCATGTGTGAGTAAGTGCAGTGATGATGTAGTTTCTGCAGCCATGGAGATATTTTTGAGGATGTATTTTGAATGGTGTGTTAGGCTGACTCCTAGAAATGCTGCCTTAGTCACCTTTGTTGAAATAATAATTTTTTCCACGTGCAAAAGAATGAAGTTGGACCCCTAACACACCCTACACAAAATTAACTCAAAATAGATCATGAATGTGGTAAAGAATCTGCCTGCCTGTGCAGGAGATCCAAGAGACACGGGTTCGATCCTGGGTCGGGAAGGCCCCCTGGAGCAGGAGATGGCACCACACTCCAGTACTCTTGCCTGGAAAATTCCATGTGCAGAGGAGCCTGATGGGCTATAGCCTCTGGGGCTGCAAAGAGTCAGACACGACTGAGTGACTGAGCACACACACACACAGATCATGGACGTAAGAGCTAAAACCGTAAGACTTTTAGAAGAGTCAGTTCGAGTTATACAGTGTTTTCTTAAATATCTACCAAAAGCAACAAAAGAAGAAATAGATCAATGGAACCATATAAAAATTAAACTTCTGTGCTGCAAAAAAAAATTGTCAAGAAAGTGAAAAGGCAGCCAATGAAATGGAAAGAAATACCTGCAAATCATATATCTGATAAGTAACTAGTATCTGGAATATATAAAGAATTCTTAGAACACTGTAAAAAGACAAATAGCCCAATATAGAAATGGGCAAAGGATTTGCATAGACTTTTTTTTCAAAGGAAGTGTACAAATAGCAAATAAGCACATGAAAAAAGGTGCTCAGCACCATTTGTCATTAGACCCCAATTCACTCTCAAAGCCTATGATCAAAACACAGATGAGCACAGGTGTTGATGAAGCTGTGGAGAGACTGACCCACATCATTGCTGAAGGCACGTGAATAATACAGCCACTTTGGAAAAATCAGTTTGGCAGTTCCTCAAAATATTAAAGCAACTGTGTGACCCAACAATTCTACTCCTGGGTATCTACCCAAGTGAAATGAAAATATATATCCACACAAAAACTCATACACAACTGTTCATAGCAGTGTTACTGATTTTAAAAAAAAATGGCCCCAAAGTAAAAACACCCCAAATGCCTGCTAACTGAGAGATAGATATATAAATGTGGTACATCCAACCCATGGAATATTACTTAGCCACAAACAAGAATAAGTACTGATAGGTGCTCCAACATGATGAACTTGAAAACATTCTGATCATAAGAGACCCTGAATTGTGCAGTTCCACTGGTGGCTCAGAGGTTAAAGCATCTGCCTCCAGTGCGGGAGACCCGGGTTCGATCCATGGGTCAAGAAGATTCCCTGGAGAAGGAAATGGCAACCCACTTCAGTATTCTTGCCTGGAGAATCCAATGGTCGGAGGAGCCTGATAGGCTACAGTCCACGGGATCGCAAAGAGTCAGACACAACTGAGAGACTTCACTTTTCACTCATACAAAGTGTCCAGAACAGGACAATCTGTAGAGGAAGAAAGTGGATTAGTCTCTGTGCAGGGCTGAGGGCTGAAGCAGGGAGGGCAAGTGACTGCTCACATAGAGGGTTTCTTTTAGGGAGGCTGAAATGGTCTTAAGTTAGATGGTTGCTTAACCCTGTAAATATGCTAAAAAAACAGTTATGCACACTACATAAGAATTATATGGTATGTGAATTACATTAAAAAAATAGTCTAAAATGAATATTACATTGCATACATATATCAGCTTCCAGTTTGAGCTCCTATTCCTGACCACTTCCACATCAGGAGTCCCAGGCAGTAATCTGCTCTGAAATGCTGTTTTCATGTCACTTGCTGCTTGAAGCAGAGTCTGTATATCTTTGTATGCCCTGAGTCCAACACAGCTCACAGCACTTAGAAGCCACCCAGATATTTACTGAACTGAGATGACAGGAGTATGACAGTTTGTCTAAGAGGGAAAGTTGGCCTGCCAGTGTCGTAGACACCCAGGGCTTCCTGCACCCTCTGCCCTGCCCCTCCCATATACACATCGTGACTGCAGTAATGTCTGCTCACTGTGGACAGAGCATCCTCTGATACCTTAATCACTGAAACCTAAAGGCAGTCTTGTGAGGTTAGTGTGACTGTTGCAGAGAAGGAAGCTGATTGAGAAAGGTTAAGTAACTCAGCCCCAGCCTCCCAGTGATACGGCCAGACCTGAGAGCCGGGCCTTTCCGCTCACACCCTTACGTTCCTCATAAGGTCCCTGACTGCTGGGGACGAGCTGGAATCATAGAGCAGGCCAGCTCCACATGGACTACAAGCCTCTGAATTTGTCTTACTTCAGGTCAAGGAGAGATTACCCTTTTGTCTAGCCATTGCATTAGGTTGTTCTCTGGCTTGGGCAGTTAAGAGTTAAACTCCCATAAACTACAAGTCAGCAGTCAATTTTTCCTCAATCTCTGTATTTTGTTGTGAGTGTATCTATGGAGGTAAGAAAAATTGATTCTTAGGATCAGATGCTGGTTCTTGCAGTGCCCAAAATTTTATTCATTTTTTTTTTTTTGAAGCAGTGGGTAATAAGCTCATTTGCTTCCTGTTCCCCGTGGCTGAGCTGGTTCTGCTGCACAGCAGTTAGAGAAATCCAATTCAGCAGACATTTATGGATCTGCCTTCATGTGCCAGGCAGCGGGCGAGGAGCCGGGGTCACAGGGACGAATACGCTTTGGTCCCCGTTCTCAGAAAGTCCTTAATGTTTCCCAGCTCCTTTCATCGTGACCGGCAGTTGTTGTTTGGGGAGGGTTTGGATCATTTGCCTTTACATTTTGGTGAAATATACTCCCTCTCTCAGAAAATTACTGTCTAAACTGTAAGAGCTTTTGTTTGTTAAATGTACAGGAGGTGAGAAGGTGGCATAAATATTTAGATCTTGACAGTGGTGCACTGATCCTTCAATTCTGAGCCAGCTGTGTGAGACTCAGAGTTTGATAGCATTTCATCCCTTCAGGGAGAAGTAGAAAACATTTATAGGCTCTGAATGAAAGCATGAGGGTATATACACAATTCAAAGTCAACCCAGCCGCCTCTGCATTCACATTTGCTGGGACAGCATGTCTGTGCATCCGTGAACTTACTTCAGAACGCTAGAGGTAGTGAGCCAGCATTACAGAAGTGAGGGAAAGAGGGGAAATTACAGGGGAGAATTACAGATTGAAGTGAAGTTAGCACCTGAAATGTCACTGCCCTGATCCTGAGAGGTGGCCGGGCCTTGGGCAGGTTGTCGCTCCTTGTCCTCGTCCGTGAGACTGAGAATAATCAGCACCTTCCTTGTCAGGCTTGGCAGCCTTAAATGAGACAGCAAATGTGGAGCACATGCCTTTAAAGAGCCCACAGTAAATGTGTCTTTTATTAGAGCAAATGGCCACCTCATGCGAAGAGTTGACTCATTGGAAAAGACTCTGATGCTGGGAGGGATTGGGGGCAGGAGGAAAAGGGGACGACAGAGGATGAGATGGCTGGATGGCATCACTGACTCGATGGACGTGAGTCTGAGTGAACTCCGAGAGTTGGTGGTGGACAGGGAGGCCTGGGGTTCTGCGATTCATGGGGTTGCAAAGAGTTGGACACGACTGAGCGACTGAACGGAACTGAAATCGTGCTTCAGTGAAGAGTTGTGTGTGTGGAGGGTGTTCACTGGCTTCCTGGGAGACCTCAGGTCGATTCCGTTGTCCCCTTGTCCCTGTTCCCTTTCTGCCACGTGGGGAGGCGGCAGTGCCCACCTCGAGGGGTGGCCGTGTGGGCAGACGAGGTGGGATGACAATGCAGATCCTCAGCGAGCTTCACCTCCTGGCCTCTGTTTGGGTTTGGGGCTTGGGGCTCGCTCTCCAGAGATGAGGCTTTGTCAGTCACTGCTTCCAGAAGGACTGTAGCCGTGTACAAGTCAAGAGCATTGCGTGAGAGAACCAGTTTCTCTACCCTCTCAGTAGCAGTCGTCCTCACGTGTACTTGTGTAAACAAACAGAAAACGCTGTTGTCTGTGTTTGAGCGGCTCGTTAGGGCAGTGAGAGGACAGGACTCACTCGAGCTCACTGCCCTAACCAGTCCCCACCTCATCTCACAGAGGTCAGGCTCCAGAGGCTGCCTGTGAATCTTTTCCAAAGCTTGTAGTCCACACACGCTTTCTACCTAATTGCAGTGCGTGTTGGTCCTTTGAAGCTTAAAAATCCAGTGTATTTTATTCCTCACTGAGGTACATACTTATTGTTGGGTATCTGTTAATTTTTCCAAACAAACCCACAGTTTGCCCTAGAAAATTTGCTGTGGCGGATCATAATTTTGATGATTCCCTTTCTGCTCTGCGGAAAAAAAATCGGCAAGGGCAACCACATACCCTGGTTTGCCCACTTTATACTCATCGTAATGTGATGACGCATAGCACCCCCTTCACTGTCAAAAGTGGCCTCTTTTGGATGATAAATTATATTATCATCCTTGTCCCAGGGCTTCCTCAGCTGCAGAGGTATGTGTCTGTTCTGCCCACCTCCCTCCTGCCTGGGACAACTTTCTCTCTGCCCAGCAAGGGCTTTAGCCACGTGGCTTTCTCTAGGCTCTCCCTGGAGGTCCTCATACGTGCCCAGCCTCTTCTGTGTATCACACAGCCATGTCCTTGGTACTGTTTATTGTGCTTAGTATAACATCCTCTCAGTTCAGTTCAGCACTCAGTCGTGTCCAACTCCTTGTGACCCCATGGACCACAGCACGCCATGCCTCCCTGTTCATCACCAACTCCCAGAGCTTACTCAAAATCACGTCCATCGAGTCGGTGATGTCATCCAACCATCTCATCCTTTGTCGTCCCCTCTCCTCCCACCTTCAGTCTTTCCCAGCATCAGGGTCTTTTCAAATGAGTCAGTTCTTCACATCAGGTGGCCAAAGTGGGGTTTCAGCTTCAGCATCAGTCCTTCCAATGAATGAATATTCAGGAGTGATTTCCTTTAGGATGGACTGGTTGAATCTCCTTGCTGCCCAAGGGACTCTCAAGAATCTTCTCCAACACCACAGTTCAAAAGCATCAGTTCTTCAGCGCTCAGCTTTCTTTATAGTCCAACTCTCACATCCATACATGACTACTGAAAAAAACCGTAGCTTTGACTAGGCTTTGGTGTAGTCAATAAAGCAGAAGTAGATATTTTTCTGGAACTCTCTTGCTTTTTTGATGATCCAACAGATGTTGGCAATTTTATCTCTGGTTCCTCTGCCTTTTCTAAATCCACCTTGAACATCTGGAAGTTCATGGTTCACGTATTGCTGAAGCCTGGCTTGGAGAATTTTGAGCATTACTTTACTAGCGTGTGAGATGAGTACAATTGTGCAGTAGTTTGAGCATTCTTTGGCATTGCCTTTCTTTGGGATTGGAATGAAAACTGACCTTTTCCAGTCCTGTGGCCACTGCTGAGTTTTCCAAATTTGTTGGCATATTGAGTGCACCACTTTCACAGCATCATCTTTTAGGATTAGAAATAGCTCAACTGGAATTCCATCACCTCCACTAGCTTTGTTTGCAGTGATGCTTCCTAAGGCCCACTTGATGTCGCATTCCAGTCTGGCTAGATGTCTGGCTCTAGATGAGTAATCACACCATCCTCTAGGTCCAGTTATATTGTTGCAAATGGCAACATTTCATTCTTCTTTTATGGCTGATATTCCTTTCTATATATGTATATATATATCCCATCTTAATCCATTCATCTATCAGTGGGCACTTAGGTTGTTTACTTATTTTGGCAAATGGAAATAATGCTGCAGTGAACATAGGCACACAGATGTCTTACCAGATCAGCTGCCTGATTGTTTGGTGTGGCATCCGGGTGTTGCTGGTTGTTTTCCCAGTCTTGGAGGAGTGGCATGTCGAAGCTTCCCTGTGGGCCCAGCAGCACGCCCCTTCGCTCACCAGGACTCCCTGCTCTGGGGTGCCCCCCTGTATGGGTCTCAGGGGCCCTTCTGTTGGGGCGGGGCTGCTCCCTGGCCCAGGAGCTGCCGGCCCTGCCTGTGTGGTGGCTGCTGGCCTGCCAGTGGTTGAGGCTTGTCCAAGGATGACTGGCTGTAGGGCCTGCGGTGGTTCCAGACCACTGGATAGCAGTCTGGTGCTAACAGGCTGGATAGAGGACGCCAAGATGGGCNTTAGGATTAGAAATAGCTCAACTGGAATTCCATCACCTCCACTAGCTTTGTTTGCAGTGATGCTTCCTAAGGCCCACTTGATGTCGCATTCCAGTCTGGCTAGATGTCTGGCTCTAGATGAGTAATCACACCATCCTCTAGGTCCAGTTATATTGTTGCAAATGGCAACATTTCATTCTTCTTTTATGGCTGATATTCCTTTCTATATATGTATATATATATCCCATCTTAATCCATTCATCTATCAGTGGGCACTTAGGTTGTTTACTTATTTTGGCAAATGGAAATAATGCTGCAGTGAACATAGGCACACAGATGTCTTACCAGATCAGCTGCCTGATTGTTTGGTGTGGCATCCGGGTGTTGCTGGTTGTTTTCCCAGTCTTGGAGGAGTGGCATGTCGAAGCTTCCCTGTGGGCCCAGCAGCACGCCCCTTCGCTCACCAGGACTCCCTGCTCTGGGGTGCCCCCCTGTATGGGTCTCAGGGGCCCTTCTGTTGGGGCGGGGCTGCTCCCTGGCCCAGGAGCTGCCGGCCCTGCCTGTGTGGTGGCTGCTGGCCTGCCAGTGGTTGAGGCTTGTCCAAGGATGACTGGCTGTAGGGCCTGCGGTGGTTCCAGACCACTGGATAGCAGTCTGGTGCTAACAGGCTGGATAGAGGACGCCAAGATGGGCCTGGCCAGCAGTGGAGTAGTCGTGGGTGGAATGAACTTCTCAGGAGGGCGGCCATCAGCGTCTCTGTCCCCAGGAGGAGGCCTTGTTGCCAGTTGCTTCTCTAGATCAGCAGTTCACCACTTGCAACTTTTTAAAGTTATATCAGCTTTAAAGTTCATCCTAAATGTAAACTTTGCCCTTATCAAATATAATAAGGTTGTTCATATTCGCAGAGCACCTAAAAAGCCCTCATACAAATGCAGCAGGCAGGGCCATGCTGAGTGAGCAGCGCCAAGGAGGAGATACACACAACCCCCGTCTCTGATTGGTCACAGGCGGAGTTTTGTTAACAAGATGAAAGTCTATAAATAGAGAAGCTTCTGCATTGGAAAAACAAGTGCACATTAACTCTCAGGGTGACTTCCTTCTTTACTGAGGTATATTTTAACTGGCTAAAGGCCTTTGTCATGATGCTGTGATCACTGACCTAGAGCCAGACATCCTGGAATGTGAAGTCAAGTGGGCCTTAGAAAGCATCACTACGAACAAAGCTAGTGGAGGTGATGGAATTCCAGTTGAGCTATTCCAAATCCTGAAAGATGATGCTGTGAAAGTGCTGCACTCAATATGCCAGAAAAATTTGGAAAACTCAGCAGTGGCCACAGGACTGGAAAAGGTCAGTTTTCATTTCAATCCCAAAGAAAGGCAATGCCAAAGAATGCTCAAACTACCGCACAATTGTACTCATCTCACACGCTAGTAAAGTAATGCTCAAAATTCTCCACGCCAGGCTTCAGCAATATGTGAACTGTGAACTTCCAGATGTTCAAGGTGGATTTAGAAAAGGCAGAGGAACCAGAGATCAAATTGCCAACATCCACTTGATCATGGAAAAAGCAAGAGAGTTCCAGAAAAACATCTATTTCTGCTTTATTGACTATGCCAAAGCCTTTGACTGTGTGGATCACAAGAAACTGTGGACAATTCTGAAAGAAATGGGAATACCAGACCACCTGACCTGCCTCTTGAGAAACATGTATGCAGGTCAGGAAGCAACAGTTAGAACTGGACATGGAACAAAAGACTGGTTCCAAATAGGAAAAGGGGTATGTCAAAGCTGTATATTGTCACCCTGCTTATTTAACTTCTATGCAGAGTACATCTTGAGAAATGCTGGGCTGGAAGAAGCACAAGCTGGAATCAAGATTGCTGGGAGAAACATCAATAACTTCAGATATGCAGATGACACCACCCTTATGGCAGAAAGTGAAGAGAACTAAAAAGCCTCTTGATGAAAGTGAAAGAGGAGAGTGAAAAAGTTGGCTTAAAGTTCAACATTCAGAAAACTAAGATCATGGCATCTGATCCCATCACTTCATGGGAAATAGATGGGGAAACAGTGGAAACACTGTCAGACTTTATTTTTCTGGGCTCCAAAATCACTGCAGATGGTGATCGCAGCCATGAAATTAAAAGACGCTTACTCCTTGGAAGGAAAGTTGTGACCAACCTAGACAACATATTGAAAAGCAGAGACATTGCCAACAAAGGTCCGTCTAGTCAAGGCTATGGTTTTTCCTATGATCATGTATGGATGTGAGAGTTGAACTGTGAAGACAGCTGAGCACCGAAGAATTGATGCTTTTGAACTGTGGTGCTGAAAAAGACTCTTGAGAGTCCCTTGGACTGCAAGGAGATCCAACCAGTCCATCCTAAAGGAGATCAGTCCTGGGTGTTCATTGGAAAGACTGATGCTAAAGCTGAACCTCCAGTACTTTGGCCACCTCATGTGAAGAGTTGACTCATTTGAAAAGACCCTGATGCTGGGAGGGATTGGGGGCAGGAGGAGAAGTGGACAACGGAGGATGAGATGGCTGGATGGCATCACTGATTTCATGCACATGAGTTTGGGTGAACTCTGGGAGTTGGTGATGGACAGGGAGGCCTGGCGTGCTGTGGTTCATGGGGTCGCAAAGAGTCGGACACGACTGAGCAACTGAACTGAACTCAACTGAAAGGGCTTTGTGGTTTGAGAGGCTCTATTTTCCCCCAAACAAGTGCCTGCATTCCTGGGCTGCTGTGTTCGTGTCTTGAAGGTAAACAAGCCAGGGTTTCGAGTGAGGGATCCTGCCAGGCTGACCTGGTGCAGTGTCAGCTGGGGGGCTTTGGTTCACGGGTCATTTGGGGGCCTGCAGTCCACAGGGCAGACTCTGAAGTCGCAGTGCGAAACTGGTTTTGTGCTTGTTTTAACCAGGTGACTTTCGGATGGTGGTTGGAGAGGATAAGGCAAAAGTGTTGAATATCGTGAAGCCCAACATGGCCCACTTCCGGGAGCTGTATGGCAGCATTCTGCAGGAGAGCCCCCAGGTGGTGTATAAGGCCCAGCAGCGCAGCCTGGAGGTGAGCGGTCGGTGGGACATCACGGGTCCGTCCTGAGGCAGGAGCCCGTTTAAGGGAAAAGTCGGGAGCGCAGTATGACCAGTGTAGTAACTATTCATAGAAAGTGCGTTTTGCGTGTAAACGTGTTCGCTGTGTGTTTGAAATAAGGCTAAAAGGTCGCATAAGAAACTAGTGACAGACAGGAGGCGGCCGGAGAAGGGACAAGCGCTGACATGGGCCGGGTGGGGGCCGGTCTTCACCGCGTGCACCTTTTTTGCCATTTGAACTTCTTGCTGCTGCTGCTGCTGCTGCTGCTAAGTCACTTCAGTTGTGTCCAACTCTGTGCGACCCCATACACGGCAGCCCACCAGGCTCCCCCATCCCTGGGATTCTCCAGGCAAGAACACTGGAGTGGGTCGCCATTTCCTTCTCCAATGCATGAAAGAGAAAAGTGAAAGTGAAGTCGCTCAGTTGTGTCCAACTCTTAGGGACCCCGTGGACTGTAGCCTACCAGGCTCCTCTGTCCATGGGATTTTCTAGGCAAGAGTACTGGAGTGGGGTGCCATTGCCTTCTCCGGAACTTCTTGCTATGTATGTTAATTATTAATCAGAAGCAAACTCTGAAATTACCTTCTCTTTGCCTCCAAACCCATCTGCCTCCCAGAGGTAGTCTTATTCACAGGTTGGTGTGTTTGCTTCCAGATCTCATTGCGTGCACTTCTGTGTGTATTTGTACATGTATACAGATGTAGGAAGCAGTTTGATTTTTTTCAGTTGGTTTTATTTTACATAAATGTATTCATACATGTTATTCAGAAGCTTGTTTTTCCCCCACTTGTTATATGTATTGTGTCTTGGGACTTTTCTCTTGACATAGCAGACAAGACTTTCTTTCAAGTCACTTTTCAAAAAAATATTCAGTTTTTTGAAAATAAAAGTCAAAGAACCTTTCCTTTGAAAAATGTAATTTGGATATAAGATTTTTTAAACTATAGGATTCGTGGTTTTTCAGTCTTTACGATAACACCTTAACTTTTTTAAAGCTCCTCCTCTTCCACATAATAGGGGCAATTCATGTTGAATAACAAATTAATGGTATTTCTAGAACTGAAAGGAAACTTTAAAAAACAGGAATTATTTTAAATATAATGTTAGAGAATACCATGAATGCCCAGAATACCCACCACTCAGGTTAACAGATTTTGCTGTGTTTGCTTTAGATTGAGGTTTTTTTGGTTTTAGTTTTTACTTTTCTCAAAGTGATGCCTGCACACTTTAAAAGTCAGGTGACACCCCAAGGTTTTGAACAAAAAGCAGCAGTTCCGTGCTGCACAGCTTCCTACTTGTCTGTGCTACTTCCCAGAGCAACTGGTCTCATCTCCTTCACTGATTCTTCTGGTGTTTATCTCCATATTTATAAGTAATATGATTTGATTGTTATTTCTTTATTTGCTTTTAATTTTGTACATTTTTTGTCATCCTTTTATGGAAAATGAGAATTTTTTACTCTCATGCACTCCATTCACACACACACACACACACTCTCTCTCTCTCTCATGCACTCTTTCTGTCTCTCTCTTCACCACCACCCACTTATGCTCTACATATAGTTATTACATGGGCTTTCCACATGGTTCAATGATCCACCCAGATGGTTAAATCCATCCTCCTGCAGTGTAGGAGATGTGGGTTCAATCCCTGGATTAGGAGGATCCCCTGGAGGAGGGCGTGGCAACCCACTCCAGTGTTCTTGCCTGGAGAATCCCATGGACAGAGGAGCCTGGCGGGCTGCAGTCCATGGGTTCGCAGAGTCGGGACACAGCTGAGGTGACTGAACATGCATGCATGCATAATTATTACATAATTTTAGGTTAATAGTAAAAATTTGCTTTATTAAGACAACTGGGTCTCTTCACTGCTGCCATATACTACTGTGAAATTTACTTTCCTGCACAGCTTTGTTTTTCTTGGAGTTAGTCAGTCCGTTTGCTCCTTCTTGCTTAGTGTCTACATGGTTGTGGTTCAGTCGCTCAGTCATGTCCAACTCTTTGTGACCCCATGGACTGCAGCATGCCAGGCTCCCCTGTCCTTCACCATCTCCCGGAGTTTACTCAGACTCATGTCCATTGAGTCGGTGATGCCATCCAACTCTGCTGCCTCCTCCTCTTGCCCTCAATCTTTCCCAGCATCAGGGTCTTTTCCAATGAGTCAGCTCTTCACATCACGTGGTGAAAGTATTAGAGCTTCAGCTTCAGCATCAGTCCTTCGAATGAATCGTCAAGGTTGATTTCCTTCAGGATTGACTGGTTTGATCTCCTTGCAGTCCAAGGGACTCTCAAGAATCTTCTCCAGCACCACAGTTTGAAAGCATCAATTTTTCAGTGCTCAGCCTTCTTTATGGTCCAACTCTCACATCCGTACATGACTACTGGAAAAACCATAGCTTTGACCGTACAGACCTTTGTCGGCAAAGTGATGTCTCTGCATTCTAATACACTGTCTAGGCTGGTCATAGCTTTTCTTCCAAGGAGCGTCTTTTAATCTCATGGCTGCAGTCATTGTCCGCAATGATTTTGGAGCTGAAGAAAGTAAAGTCTGTCAGTGTTTCCATTTTTCCCCCATCTATTTACCATGAAGTGATGGGACTGGATGCCATGATCTTAGTGTTTTGAATACTGAGTTTTAAGCCAGCTTTTTCACTCTCCTCTTTCACCTTCGTCAAGAGGCTCTTTAGTTCCTCTTCACTGCCATTAGGGTGGCATCATCAGCATATCTGAGGTTGTTGATATTTCTCCTGGCAGTCTTGATTCCAGCTTGTGCTTCATCTAGCCCAGCATTTCTCATGATGTACTCTGCATGTAAGTTAAATAAGTAGGGCGACAATATACAGCCTTGACATACTCCTTTCCCAATTTTGAACCAGTTTGTTGTTCTGTGTCTGGTTCTAACTGTTGCTTCTTGACCTGCATACAGGTTTCTCAGAATGCAGGTAAGGTGGTCTGGTATTCCCATCTCTTTCAAGAATTTTCCACAGTTTACTGTGATCCACACAGTCAAAGGTCTTAGCATGGTCAGTGAAGTACAAGTAGATTTATTTTTTTTTTAATATCTTGCTTTTTCTGTGACCCAGTGCATGTTGGCAATTTGATCTCTGGTTTCTCTGCCTTTCCTAAATCCACATTGTACATCTCAAAGTTCTCAGTACACATACTGTTGAAGCCTAGCTTGAAAGATTTTGAGCATTACCTTGCTAGAACGTGAAATGAGTACAGTTGTGTGGTGGTTTGCACATTCTTTGTCATTGTCCTTCTTTGGTATTGGAATGAAAACTGGCCTTTTCCAGTCTTGTGGCCACTGCTGAGTTTCCCAAATTTGCTGGCTAATTGAGTACAACACTCTACCAGCATTATCTTTTAGGATTTGAAATAGCTCAGCTGGAATTTCATCACTTTTACTGCCTTTGTTCATAGTAATGCTTCCTAAGGCCCACTTGACTTGATACTCCAGGATGTCTGGCTCTAGGTGAGTGACCACACCATGGTGGTTATCCAGGTCATTAAGACCTTTCTTGTATAGTTCTTCTGGGTATTCTTGCCACCTCCTCTTAATCTCTTCTGTTTCTTCTAAGTCCTTACCGTTTTTGCCCTTTATCATGCCCATCTTTGCATGAAATGTTCCCTTTGTATCTGATTTTCTTGAAGAGATCTCTAGTCTCTCCCTTTCTATTTTGAAAGGAAATTTTTTCCCTCTGTTTCTTTGTGTTGTTCACTTAAGAAGGCTTTCTTTTGTCTTCTTGCTTTTCTCTGCAACTCTGCATTCAGATGGGTATATCTTTCCCTTTCTCCTTTGTCTTTAACTTCTCTTCTTTTCTCAGCTATTTGTAAGGTCTCCTCAGACAACCATTTTGCCTTCTTGCATTTCTTTTTCTTGGGGATGGTTTTAGTCACTGCCTCTTACACAGTCTTACAAACCTCTGTCAATAGTTCTTCAGGCAGTCTATCAGATCTAATCCCTTGAATCTTTTGTCATTTCCACTATATAATCATAATGGATTTGATTTAGCTCATACCTGGATGGCCTACTTTCTTCAATTTAAGTCTGAATTTTGCAATAAGGAACTGAAGATCTGAGCCTTAGTCAGCTCCAGGTCTTGTTTTTGCTGACCGTATAGAGCTTTTCCATCTTCGGCTATAAAGAATATAAAGTGAAAAAAAGTTGTGTCCAACTCCTTGTGACCCCCTGGACTCCAGGCCAGAATACTGGAGTGGGTAGCCTTTCCCTTTTCCAGAGGATATCCCAACCCAGGGATTGAACCCAGGTCTCCCACACTACAGGATTCTTCACTAGCTGAACCACAAGGAAAGCCCAAGAATACTGGAGTGGGTAGCCTATCCCTTCTCCAGCAGATCTTTCCGACCCAGAAATTGAACCAGGGTCTCCTGCATTGCCGGAGAAGGCAATGGCACCCCACTCCAGTACTCTTGCCTGGAAAATCCCATGGATGGAGGAGCCTGGTGGGCTGTGGTCCATGGGGTCACTAAGAGTCGGACACGACTAAGCGACTTCACTTTCACTTTTCACTTTTCATGCATTGGAGAAGGAAATGGCAACCCACTCCAGTGTTCTTGCCTGGAGAATCCCAGGGACGGGGTTGCCTGGTGGGCTGCTGTCTATGGGGTCGCACAGAGTCGGACACGACTGAAGCGACTTAGCAGTAGCAGCAGTAGCAGCTCCTGCATTGCAGGTGGATTCTTAATCAAATGAGCTATCAGAAAGCCCTGATTTTGGTGACACCATCTGGTGACATCCATGTGTAGAGTTGTCTCTTGTGTTGTTGAAAGAGGGTGTTTGCTATGACCAGTGCTTTCAAAACTCTGTTAGCCTTTGCCCTGCTTCATTTTGTACTCCAAGCCAAACTTGCCTGTTACTCCAGCTATCTCCTGCCTATTTTTGCATTCCATTTCCCTGTGATGAAAAGGACATCTTCTTTTGGCCTTAGTTCTGGAAGGTCTTGTATTTTCTATATACCTGTAAATAATTCATCCTCAAACTCTCTTACAAATCTGTAAAACATCCTTCTTTGTAGACAAACACATCAGGTGTTTTCTTTGTTTATTGCTTTTCGTGGGGACATTCTTCCTGAAGTCCTGTGTCCCCCTTTCCTTTCAGGGCTGGTTGCTTTCTAGACACGCTGCAGATTTCTTCCCTTGGAGCTTTATTTCATTATCACCTGTAGTCTACAGGGTTCTTCCTTGCTGGTTTCATCTTCTCCTTCTCTCTCTGAGTGGTATTTCGTTGAGATGTCCATCTGCCTCTCCCTAATGATTGTTTTCTTGTGCTTAAGCAAAATTGCCACCGCAGCAGCACATTCTGCCTACTGTTCACCTCTTTAAATTTGCTTCGTGAATGGCGGTTCTTTTTTGAACTGTTTCTGATGACCAGCTCTAGGACATTTCTGGAGGTGGGGTGTCATTTCCAGGGCCCCAGGCCTTGTGAGTGGAGAAGGCAATGGCACCCCACTCCAGTACTCTTGCCTGGTGAATCCCATGGACGGAGGAGCCTGGTAGGCTGCAGTCCATGGGGTCGTGAAGAGTCTGACACAAATGAGTGACTTCACTTTCACTTTTCACTTTCATGCATTGGAGAAGGAAATGGCAACCCACTCCAGTGTTCTTGCCTGGACGGGAGAATCCCAGGGACGGGAGAGCCTGGTGGGCTGCCGTCTATGGGGTCGCACAGAGTCGGACACGACTAAAGCGACTTAGCAGCAGCAGCAGCAGCAGGCCTTGTGTGTACCCAGTGCCCAGAAGCGGTGGTTTTCAAGGTGTTGTTACAGGACATGTCCACAAGGCGGCAGCACGTCTCTATTTCCAGGTCGAGCTTTAAAAGAAAGTGGCTTTCCTGGGTGGGAGAGGAGAGTGGACAGGGCGAGAAGAAACAGCCGAGGGCTTGTGCTCCTTGCTGTTTCCTGGGACGTTTCCCACCCCTGACAGATGCCAAGCCCTGGCAGACCGCTCAACTGAGGACGCCGTGGTTCCTAGGTCGGGGGACGGCTCCGTGCGAGGAGGCTGTAGCGGGAAATCCCACCGGGGTGAGAGTTGCGCACCAGGTGACTTTTGCAAGCTCTTCCAGCCCAGAGCGCGCACCGCGGTTTGGATGCAGGAGGTTTCATGGAGCCTTCAGGGAGATGCGCCTGGATCGGGAGGTTGTGGTCCCGGCCACAGGAGACCAGACACTCCAGGACTCAGGGGGGTTCGTTTGCTGACCCATCCTCCCCAGCTCTCTCATCTGGCCCAGAGTCCAGGCTGGGGGGCTGCAGGCTGCCCAGACCCCAGAAAGGTGACACAAGCCTGCTCAAAGGGCCTTCAGGGAGACAGTGTTCACGTTTCTGGCTTTTTTTTCCCCCACCCCACTTCTCTCTGGGTTGAAGGGGTTATGTTAGGTTGGAATAGAGTTCATTTACAACGTTGTGGGGTTTTTTTTTGGGGGGGGGAGGGTTTCCAGCCACCTGATTCCGTTACGCTAAACATGTTCTGTATTGATTTCTTTCTCCATACAGATTTCTAGAGTGTGTGGAGCACAGCAGCCTGTGCGAATGGGACCTTTTGATTATTTATCTATATATTAGTGCAATGGCACCCCACTCCAGTACTCTTGCCTGGAAAATCCCATGGATGGAGGGGCCTGGAAGGCTGCAGTCCATGGGGTGGCGAAGAGTCTGACACGACTGAGGGACTTCACTTTCACTTTTCCCTTTCATGCATTGGAGAAGGAAATGGCAACCCACTCCAGTGTTCTTGCCTGGAGAATTCCAGGGATGGGGAGCCTGGTGGGCTGCCGTCTCTGGGGTCGCACAGAGTCGGACACGACTGAAACGACTTAGCAGCAGCATATATTAGTGCATATCTATTACTCTCAAACACCTCATATATGCCTCTCCCTGCTCTTTCTGCTTTGGTAGCCATCCGTTTGATTTCTGGTCCCGAGAATCGGGTTTTCTTTCCTAAATGAGTTCATTTGTTTCAGTCTTTGGATTCTGTCTCTAAATGACATCAGAAGGTGTTTGTGGTTCTATGCTAGCGGCCCTTCACTTAGTGTGATCCACTCCAGGTCCATCCATTTTTCTGTTTTTTCTGCAAACGGCAGTATTTCAGTCCTTATTTTGGCAGAGTAATATCCCAGGGTATGAATGAATCAGATCTTGAGGCATCCATCACTGATGGACGTTTTTTGTTGTTTCCAGGTCTCCGCTTGTGAATGATGCTGCATGCAGGTGGGGTGACTGTGTCTTTTTGAATGAAGGTTGGTTTTACTTGTTTGTTTTTAATTTTTATTTTTTTCACATAGCACCGAGGAATGTGATCGCAGGCTTAAGTGGTAGGTGTATTTTTATTTTTGAAGGGGCCCTTCCTTCTGTTCTCCATCATGGCTCTTGGCAATTGACCTTCCCAAAAACAGCAAAGGAAGGCTCCCTCTCCTCCGTGCCCTCCCCAGGATGTATTCTTTGTCAACCTTGATTGATCTGCTTTCTAACTGGTGTGAGGTGATACCTGGTGGTGACTTGATTTCCGTCTCATAATTGATAAGGGAGAGCCATGGTTTTTGTGCAAAAAATTAAAACACACAGTGGGTATAAAAAGCTCTCTTGACATTTGTTCTCTGAAAGGTGCTTGTGTTTTGAATTGTTTTTGATTACCTCCCCGGGCATTTTCTAGGTCTCCGGGAACTTCTACAGTCTCCCAGGCCTCGGGGCTCAAGGCTGGTCAGGCTCCAGGGCTATGACACAAGCCCAGGCCACCGAGGGCTCAGGGGAATGGCCGTGGCATTGTGTGTGTGTGCGTGCGTGCGTGCGTGTGTGTGTGTGTGTGTGTGTGTGCCCTCTTCCTTTAGAGTTTACGTATGTTTTTTCAATTGAAATTGAGTTCATTTTCAGTGCTGTGCTTCTTTTGGGTGTTAGGTACCCTAACTGTTATCCATGCATTTCATTTCAGGTTTCTTTTTCCATACAGGTTGTTAGAGAGGGTTGAGCAGAGTCCCTGATGCTGGACAGTTGGTCCTCGTGACGACTTTCTGTATGCTAGTGGGGATTTGTGAATCCCAGACTCCTAATTCATCCCTCCCCCTGCCCCCGCCACCTTTTTCCATTGGTAACCATCAGTTTGATTTTTTTCCCTGGGTCTGGGCATTGCTTTCTCTTAGGTCAACAGGTCCGTTTCTGTCCGTTTTCCACTGCCTGTCTGAGTGACATCACAGGCTATGTGTCGTTCTGTGACTGAGGTCCTTCACTAAGTGTGATCAGCGCCAGGTTCATCTGCGTGGTTGCAAAAGGCAGCATTTCATTCTTTTCTATTTACGGCTGAGTGAGAGTCCCTTGCATCTGGGTGCCGCGTCTTGCTGATGCATCCACCTGTCATGGACACGTTTGTTGCCTGCCGGTCTTGGTGATTGCAGATTATTCTGTAGTGAACATTGGTTTCGCCTGTTGTTTTCACCCGTTGTTTGGGAATCAGGGTTTTTCTTTGCATGTAGTTTCAGGAGTGTGATTGCGGGACCCATTGGTAGAGATCTATCTGTATTTGTATTTATTTTCTCTGAGGGTGCGACCTTCAAACCTTTGCCATCATGATTCTTGTGCTTTTCCCTTCCCCAAACGACCCTCGGATGCGTCCCTTTCCCCTGGGCCCTATCCGCTTTGATTCTCTGTTGCATTTTTCCTGATCTACTCTCTGATGGCAGTGAAGTGGTATCTGGTTGAGATTTCGATTCACCTCTCCCTAATGCTTGCCTCCCTTATGCTTAAGCAAAATCACCACCGCAGGAACTCATTCTGCCTGCCTACCACTCACCTCTTTAAATTTGCATTTTGAATGGGGCTTCTTTTTTGAACTGTTTCTGATGACCAACCCTAGGACGTTTCTGGAGGTGGGGTGTCATTTCCAGGGCCCCAGGCCTTGAGTACCCAGTGCTCAGAAGCCGTGGTTTTCAAGGTGTTGTTACAGGACGTGTCCACAAGGCGGCTGCACGTCTCTATTTCCAGTGGCTTTCCTGGGTGGGAGAGGAGGGTGGACAAGGGGAGAAGAAACAGCCGAGGGCTTGTGCTCCGTGCTGTTTCCCAGGACGTTTCCCACCCCAGACGGATGCCAAGCCCTGACAGACCGCTGTGCTGAGGACGCTGTGGTTCCTAGGTGAGGGGACGGCTCCGTGCCACGAGACACCAGGTGACTTTTGCAAGCTCTTCCAGCCCAGAGCACACACCGGTCTTTGGATGCAGAGAGTGCGCCTGGATCGTGAGATCATGGTCCTGTCCACATGGGACCAGACACTGCAGGTCTCAAGGGAGAGACACGTCCTCCCCAGCTCTCTCAGCTGGCCCAGAGTCCAGCCTCGGGGGCCCCGGGCTGCTCAGGCTCCGGGAACGTGACACGAGCCCCGGTCACCAAGACTTTAGGTACAGAGCTTGGCATTATCTTTTTTTTCCTTCTTTTTTCAATTTCAGGTGTTTTGTTTATATTGGAATAAAGTTGATTTCGTATGTTGTGTTTCTTTGAGTGTTTAGCATCCTGTTTCTATTATACATTTATATAGAAGTATTCTTTAGTTATTTTTTTTTAATTGTTGGTTTTTAGATTATTTTGAGTAGTGTTCCCTTGTTGATTAGGTCCTCCCTGAGTATTTATATGTATTAGAATTGATATATTACTCCCGTACTCCTAATAGATCTCTCCATTTAGCTTTATACTTTGTTAAGTATCAGTTTATTGTCTGATTCCTGGAGTAGGTTTCCGCTTTGTAAATGGCTATGTTTGTATTAATTTGTCGATACCATCTGATGAAATCATAGGCTATTTTTTGTTCTATGCCTGACACCCTTCACCTGGTATGATCAACTCCAGGTCCATCCATGTTGTTGCAAAAGGCAGTTTTTCAATCGTTTTTTTTTTTTTTTTGTCTGAGTCCTAGTTCATTATATATATGTGCCGCGTCTCGATACACCCGCCTCTGGACACTTCCACTGATTCCACTTCTTGGCTGTCATATCATAAATTATGATGCAGTGAACGTTGTTTGTATGTTTCTTTTCGAATGTCAGGTTTTCTTTTATTTGCATTTATGTCCAGGAGTTTGATCACTGGCTCAACTTTTTGTGGTATTTTGTAAAAATACATATTTATTTATTTACTTGTTTGGCTGCCCTGGGTCTTGGTTCCAGCACCCATGATCTTTCTTTGCAGAATGCAGACTCCTAGTTGCTTAGCTGTAGCGTGTGGCATCTGTGTCCCTGACCAGGGATCAGTCGAGCCTGGACCGCCTGCGTGGGGAGCGAGGAGTCTTAGCTTTGGACTCTCAGGAAGTGTCCCTCATTGAAAATTTTTTTTTTGAAGGGGAACGTTCCTACCATTCTAAGTCTTATCTATTCATATTCCCAAAAAGAGTGAAGGAGAGTTCATTTTTTCCTTGCCCCCCAACATTTATTACCATTATGACATCTTTTTCACTCTCCTCTTTCACTTTCATCAAGAGGCTCTTTAGTTCTTCACTTTCTGCGATAAGGGTGGTGTCATCTGCATATCTGAGGTTATTGATATTTCTCCTGGCAGTCTTGATTCCAGCTTGTGCTTCATCCAGCCCAGCATTTCTCATGATGTACTCTGCATATAAGTTAAATAAGCACGGTGACAATATACAGCCTTGCTGCTGCTGCTAAGTTGCTTCAGTTGTGTCTGACTCTGTGCGACCTCATAGATGGCAGCCCACCAGGCTGTTCTTGTTCTCAAGGCAAGAACACTGGAATGGGTTGCCATTTCCTTCTCCAATGCATGAAAGTGAAAAGAGAAAGTGAAGTCACTCAGTCAGGTCTGACTCTGTCCATCACCAACTCCTGGAGTCCAAATCCATGTCCATTGAGTTGGTGATGCCATCCAACCATCTCATCCTCTGTTGTCCCCTTCTCCTCCTGCCTTCAATCTTTCCCAGCATCAAGGTCTTTTCAAATGAGACAGCTCTTCACATCAGGTGGCCAAAGTATTGGAGTTTCAGCTTCAACATCAGTCCTTCCAATGAACACTCAGGACTGATCTCCTTTAGGATGGAGTGGTTGAATCTCCTTGCAGTCCAACCACTAAGGCTACCCTACCACTAGGATATTGGAGACCAGTTGACTTTTCGAAGCTCTTGCATCTTCCACGCCCACCGTCACTTGGGTGCAGTAGGTCCGGTGGTGCTGCTGCAGCGCCCACCTGGGTCAGGAGAGTTTGGCCCAAATGGGGCTCATTTGCCAGACTATCCTGTCTTACCTCCCTCGGCCCCACTGCAGAACAGCCTTGGGATCCAGGGCTCCTCAGATTTAGGGATGTCAAAGCAGTCAGGGTCACCAAGGCCCACGGTGAATATAATGAGCACTCCTCCTTTTTTGGGTCACTGTTTTTTTTTAATCCATTCATCCATTCTTGGATACTCTAGGTTGCTTCCATATCTTGCCTCTTGTAAGAGATGCTGCAGCAGGTAAGTGGATGCAGATGCCTTTTGCAGTTAGTCTTTTCTTCAGATAAAACCTAGAAGCAGAATTAGTGAACCCCATTGCAGCTCTATTTTTAATTTTTTGAGGCACTCCATACTGTATGCAGGTCAGGAACCAAAGGTAGAACTGGACATGGAACAACAGACTGGTTCCAAATCAGGAAAGGAGTACCTCAAGGCTGTATATGGTCACCCTGCTTATTTAACTTATATGCAGAGTACATCATGAGAAACACTGGGCTGGATGAAGCACAAGCTGGAATCAAGATTGCCAGGACAAATATCAATAACCTCAGATATGCAGATGACACCACCCTTATGGCAGAAAGTGAAGAGGAACTAAAAAGCCTCTTGATGAAAGCGAAAGAGGAGAGTGAAAAAGTTGGCTTAAAGCTCAACATTCAGAAAATGAAGATCATGGCATCCGGTCCCATCACTTCATGGGAAATAGATGGGGAAACAGTGTCAGACTTTATTTTGGGGGGCTCCAAAATCACTGCAGATGATGACTGCAGCCATGAAATTAAAAGACACTTGCTCCTTGGAAGAAAAGCTATGACCAGCCTAGACAGTATATTAAAAAGCACAGACATTACTTTGCCAACAAAGGTCTGTCTAGTCAAAGCTGTGGTTTTTCTAGTAGTCATATGGATGTAAGAGTTGCACTATAAAGAAAGCTGAGCACCGAAGAATTGATGCTTTTGAACTGTGGNCAGACATTACTTTGCCAACAAAGGTCTGTCTAGTCAAAGCTGTGGTTTTTCTAGTAGTCATATGGATGTAAGAGTTGCACTATAAAGAAAGCTGAGCACCGAAGAATTGATGCTTTTGAACTGTGGTGTTGGAGAAGACTCTTGAGAGAGTCCCCTGGACTGCAAGGAGATCCAACCAGTCCATTCTAAAGGAGATCAGTCCTGTGTGTTCTTTGGAAGGACTGATGCTAAAGC
>SJYM01006401.1:13144-24977 GCA_006410775.1 Tragelaphus imberbis
TAATCCATTTATATTTAAGGTATGATCCTATTACCATTTTCTTAATGGTTTTGGGTTTATTTTCTGTAGATCTTTTCTTTTTCTTTTGTTTCCTGCTTAGAGAAGTTCCTTTAGCATTTGTTGTAAAGCTGTAAAGAATTTCTCTTAATTCCCTTATCTTATCCTTCCCTGAAACCCCTCTCTCTGGTGGTAACAATTAGTACATTTTTCTATATCTGTAAGTCTGTTTCTGTTTCATTATATTTATCCAATTTTTTATTATAGATATAAGTGAAAATATAAAGTATTTATCTTTTTCTGACTTATTTCACTAAGAAAAAGACTCTCTAGATCCATCCATGTTGCTATAAATGGCAAAACTTATTCTTATTTATGGCTAAATAATATTTCATTATGGTGGTGGTTTAATTGCTAAGTTGTGTCCAACTCTTGTGACCCCATGGACTGTACCCTGTCAGTCTCCTCTGTCCATGGATTCTCCAGGCCAAAATACTAGAGTGGGTTGCCATTTCCTTCTCCAAGGAATCTTCCAAACCCTGCATTGCAGGAAGGCTCATTATGCATACATATTCTTATGAAATAAGTCAGAAAAAGATAAATACTGTATGTTTAATATTCTTTACTCATTCACCTGTTGAAGAACACTTTGGTTGCTTCCATAATTGGCTATTATAAATATGTCATTATGAACATCAGGGTGTATTCATCTCTTTAAAAGTGTTTTCACTTTCTTCTGATAAATAACAAGGAGTGGAAATGCCAGATCATATGATAGTCATGCTTTTAATTTTTTGAGATACCTTCACACGGTTTTCCATTGTGGCCATATCAATCAATACTTACTTCTTGTCTTTTTTTTTTTTTTTTTCCCATGCTGCACAGAACACAGGATCTTAGTTCCCTTATGAGGGATCAAACCCATGCTCCTTGCAGTGGAAGTGTGGAATCTTAACCATTGGACTGCCATGGAAGTCCTATCTTGTCTTTTCAACTACAGAAATTTTGGCAGGTGTGGGATGCTAGCTCATTGTAATTTTAGATCATTTCTCATTATGATAGCTAGCTCATTTCCTGTTTAGATCTTCAATCCATTTGAGATTATTTTGGTATATGATGTAAGAAAATGGCCTAGTTTCTTTCTTTCTTTCTTTTTCTTACATGTAGCTGTTCAATTTTCCCAACACTACTTCATGAAGACAATGTTTTTTTCCCATTGTATATATTTGCCTGCTTTGTGGAGATTAATTTACTATATGAACATGGGATAATTTCAGGGACCTCTATTCTGTTCCATTAATTTACGTGTCTGTTTTTGTGTTGGTACCGCTATGTTTTGATTACTATAGTTGCGTACTATCATAAGAAATCAGGCATGGTGATATCTCCAGGTTTGTTCTTTTTGCTCAAGATTGTTCTGGCTCTTCAGTGTCTTTTGCGGCTCCATATAAATTCTAGGATTATTTTTTCTAGTTCTGTGAAAAATGTTATGGGTATCTAGACAGACATTGCTATAAATCTGTATATTGCTTTGGGTAATCCAGACTTTTTAACAATATTTATTTTTCCAATTCATAAGCATGGTATATATTTTCATTTATTTGTATCAGCTTCAATTTCTTTTATCAGTGTTTCATAGCTTTCAGAGCACATGTCTTTTACCTCCTCTGTTAAATTTATTCCTAAGAGTTTTATTTTATAAATTATTTTATTTTTGATGAAATTGTAAATGAGATCATTTTCCTGTTTTCTTCTTGACCCTTCAACTTAATATATAGAAATGCAACAAATTTCTGTATATTAGTCTTGTATGTTGCAACTGTACTGAATTCATTTCTATATATAGTATCATGTCATCCACAAATAGTGAGTTTTACTTCTTTCGTTACAATTTAAATACTGTTAATTTAGTCTTCTTGTGTGATTGTTATGGCTAGAACTTCCAGTACAATGTTAAGTATAAGTCATTGGTGTAAATACCCTTGTCTTGTTCATTATGTTAAAGGGAAAGCCTTTAATATTTGTGTATTACTTTAGCTGTGAGTCTGTCATAAATGGCCTTTATTACACTGAGGTATGTTCCCTCTATGGGGCTTCCAATGTGGCTCAGTGGTAAAGAACCTGCCTGCCAATGCAGGAAATACAGGACACATGGGTTCAGTCTCTGGGTGGGGTAGATCCCTTAGAGGAGGAAATGGCAACATGTATTCTTGCCTGGAGAATTCCATGGACAGAGTAGCCTGGCAGGCTAGGAGGCAGGAGCCTGGGATTGCAGAGAACTGAACACGACTGAGCACACATGCTTCTTACCTCTATAGCAGTTTTGATGATAAATTATTCCAAGAATCAATGCTTATTTGTTAAATGCTATTTCCACATATTGAGATGATCATCTTAATTTTATCCTTCCTGTCATTAATGTGATATACCACATAGATTTGAGGATATTTAGTCATTCTTGTATCCCTGGAATAAACCCTACATAATTGTAATGCTAAATAATCATAATGATGATTTTTTAGGTAATGCTGAATTCAGTTTGCTCAGATTTTTTGAGGATTTCTGTGTCTATCTTCATTAAAAATACTGGTCTATAATTTTATTTAAGTCTTTTGGATTTAATATCAAGGNAAATGATCCTTTCTTTCTTTTTTTGGCCCCGCCTTGCAGTGGGGATTCCCGACGAGGGATTAGGAGTAAATGTTGCCTGCACTGGGAACTCGGAATCTTAATCACTGGACTGCCAGGGAAATCCCTTAAAATGAACCTTTCATATCTCTGCACCTTCCCACTTTTCCTATGACACCCTTCCATCCTTCAAGAACCAGATCAAATGCCTCCTCTTTTGGGAAGTCTTCCCTTCTCCTCAGAGGCTGTTGGTCACTGGAGACTCCCCAGAGCAGGGATCATACTATGTCCTATTTGTGTATTTTTTATCCTTTACTATCTCATAAATGGGGTAGGAATTCAGTTAAGATCTGAGTCTATTTTACATATTTAATATATTGAGAACTTCTGTGGCAATCTCTGTGCCGGGGGAATATACAGAGGTCACAGGACACAACGCAGTCCCGGTCCATGAGAAAGCCAGAACTGAAGCTGGTACAAAATGCTAGTGCTGGGGTGTGAGAGTGACACACATATACACCCTAAACCCAAAGTTCAGACCAGGCCCCTCAAGGCAGCAGGATGGAGAGCCAAATCAGCTTTATTGCTAATTGCTGCTATTTGAACCTAAGCTCAGAAACGTTCCCTTCCCATGTCTAGACCTTGGGAGACCACCCAAGGAAGCCTCACTCAGGGAGAGTCTGGGCAGGACGGACAGAGCTACCCAATCCTTGGACCAACCCTGAAAGTGGGGTCAGGGAGGTGGATCTCCAGATTTGACTTTAGAAATCTGATGGCACCCTGGCCACGTGTTCACCACAAGAAGGGTGGGAACAGGAAGGTCTGAAAAGGGAAGGGAGGAGAGTCCTAATTGCTTGTTGAAATTTCTCTCAGTCTCATCCATCCTACAAAACATTTCTTCTCCTTAGGGGAAGAGCATGTGAATGAGAAAAGGGATGGGAGTGGTGGGTGGGGGTAGGAATTCTCTGGGATCCCTTTTGTAAGGGCACTAATCCCATTCATGAAGGCACCACCTTTATGGCCTAATCACCTCCCAAAGATTCCAACTCATCAAGGGTTAATCAGATACAATATATGAATTTGGAGTGGTGAAAAACGTTTAGTCTATAGCAGCCGGTATAGAGGTCCTACCCCAAGCCAACTGAATCAGAATTTCTGAAAGGTGGGGCCCAGACATGGACATTATGACCTAATGTCAACTTGGTGGAGAATCTCTGCTTTCTATAAGAAGTGTAAGCCTTGGAAACAGTTAGATGGGGCCTTTAGTTCCCCAACTTGTCTCATGTTGGAATCACCTGTATAAACTTTAAAAGTAGTGATGTCTGTGTCCCACCCCCAGAGATTGTGATTTACTAGGTGTGAGAAGTGGTCTGGGTGTTGGAATTTCTAAAATATTCCAAGGTGATTCCAATGTGCAGGCCAGTTTGGGAACCACTGGACTAGAGTACTCTCTGATGGTAGATGCAAGCCAACTGGCTAAGGAGTAACCATCTCCTGCTTAAGCTCATACATGAAAAGCCTCCTCTTGCCGATGATCATCAGGAAAACAAGCAACTGCTACCTTGGTCAGAATGTTTGGTTTGGTTCTCCTGCAAAACAGAGATGGAGGTGAAGGCAGTTTGGTTGGTCTGAGCAACAGCAAAGATATCTGCTCCTCTTTTCTACAGGTAGACTTTCAAACTTAAAGGGTCACATGTTGGTACTGGTCCCAATCTCTTCTTATTTCCCTTCCCATCTTCCTTCTCTGAAAAATCTCTTGAACACAACAGATATCCCTGTCAGCTTCAGTCTGCTACTCAGGACTCCAACATTAGAAGTGACAGATACTCGGGACTTCCCTGGTGGTCCACTGGCTAAGACTCCATGCTGCTAATTCAGAGGGCCCAGGTTCGGTCCCTGGTCAGGGAACTAGATTTTCTACTAAAGAGTTTGCATGCTGCAACCAAAGATTTCACCTGTTGCAACTAAGACCTGGTGCCACCAAATACATAAATAAAAGCAGTGATAGATACTCATTTCAAACAAATTCATTTATTGGCTCATGCATGGAAAAGTTGAGGTGATGCTAATTTCAAGCTCTTTTGAATCCAAGAGCTCAAACTGGAAGAGATGAGAATCTGTCTTTCTCAACTCTTGGCTCTGCTCTTTAACTCTGTTGGTTTCACTTTCAAGAAGGCTCTTTCCAAAAAATGACAAAGATGACTAGTAACAAGTCCAGGCTCTGCTACTCTTGTAGTTTAGCAACCCCAGAAGAAAGAGAGGGCCCTTTTTCCAGTGTCCTAGCATAGGTCTCAGCCTGATGACCCCCTACCCCAGCCACTAGCCTGATTTGAGCCACCTGCCGATCACTGTGGCCAAAGGAATGAAATGTGCTGATCAGCCAGAGTCACCTGCTCATCCTGGAGCCAGAGAGGGAGAGTGAAGTCATCTCAGAGGATTATCAGAGTGCTGTTACCGGAAAAGGTGGACTAGAAGGATGTTGAGCAGGCACAGCAACAGATGGCCAACCATTTGCTCCCAGGGAATGAAGGAATGAGGTGTGCAGAAGCCACAATGTAAGGTAGGATCTAATAAATGCAGAGTAGAAGTGGGGAAGTCCTGATGGAAGGGGACACTGAACTGACAAGATATGTCTTGACAGATGGGGCCATTGGGGAAGAAGGGCATACGCTGGCAGGAGGAGGCAGGAATCCCAGCATACGGGCAAGATGAGCACACGTGACTGGAGCATTTTGCATGGCAGAGATGAGGCTGGTGAAGACATTAAGGCCAGATGGTGCAAGGCCCTGAGCTTGCTCTTCTTCCCAGTGGCAATGGAATGCTTTTGAAGGTGAAGCTGGGAAGATAGATTAGACCATATGGGCCCTTGTAGAGCAAATTGAGGATTTAGGGTTTGGTCTTGAGAGCACTGGAGCTAGGGAATGGCTTGAATAGAGTTGTCCTTGAGAGACAGCACGCTGGCTACCTTCTGGAGGAAGGCCTGAGTGGAAAGAGGCAGGAGGCAGGGAGACGGGGGAAGAGTCCTTAGCCAACACTTATACACCCTTTACTCTGGCCCAGACACCATTCTAATCACTTTACATGTGTTAAGCCATGTAAAGTCTTCCCTGATGGCTTAAACAGTAAAGAATCTGCCTGCAAGGCAGGAGATCTGGATCTGATCTCTGGGTCAGGAACATTCCCTGGAGAAGGGAATGGCTACCCATTCCAGTATTCTTGCCTAGAGAATTCCATGGACAGATGAGCCTGGTAGGCTACAGTCCATGGGATTGCAAAGAGTCAGACATTACTGATCGATTTTCACTTGGGCTTTCCCAAGTGGTAAAGAACACGCCTGCCAGTGCAGGAGATGCAAATGACATGGGTTTGATCCCTGGGTCGGGAAGATCCCATAGAATAGGAATGGCAACTCACTGCAGTAATTGGCAGCCCACTCCAGTATTCTTGCCTGGAGAATCCCATGGACAAAGGAGCCTGGCAGACTATAGTCCATAGGGTTGCAAAGAGTCAGACAGGACTGAAGAGGCTTGGCATGTGAGACAAGTAATGGCCTGGACTTCCCTGATGGTCCAGTGACTAAGACTTCATGCTCCCAATGCAGGGGGCCCAGGTTCAATCCTGGTCAGGGAACTAGATCCCGCCTGCCAAAACTAAGGAAAAAAAAAAGTCCCAAGTGCCGCAACGAAGACCTGGAGCAGCCAAATAAATAAATATTTTTAACTAAGACATGTGAAGGCCTGAAACAGGGCACTAGGAAATTCACCAGAGGTTCTTTGTTTTGTTCTGTTGCTCAGTTGTGTCCGAGTCTTTGTGACTCAATGGACTGCAGCACACCAGGTTTCCCTGTCCTTCACCACCTCCCAGAGCTTGCTCACACTCATGTCCATTGAGTCAGTGATGCCATCTAGCCATCTTGTCCACTGTCATACGCTCCTCCTCCTGCCTTCAATCTTTCCTAGCATCAGGGTCTTTTCTAATGAGTCTGCTGTTCGCATCAGGTGGCCAATGAATGTTGGAGAACTTGTGTCTCTTGCAACTTCAGCTTCTGCATCAGGCCTTCCAATGAATATTCAGGACTGATTTCCTTTAGGATTGACTGGTTTGATTTCCTTACAGTCCAAGGGACTCTCAAGAGTCTTCTCCAACATCACAGTTCAACAGGGACAGAAAATATTAGACTTTATGACTGATGCCATAAGGTGGGTGAGGTAGAAAGAGGAAGCCAGCGTTCCTCTGAGATTTTTAACCTGAGCAATCAGAAGGATAGAGATCTCCTGTAAGAAACAGAAATAAGAACTGAGAAATGTTCACACACATTTACTGCTCCCGATTCCATGCCCAGCTCACTGTAGGGCCCTCGGAAGACTAAGAACAAGCTCACTGTTGCTTTCTAGGAGATGGCTCTCTGTGGAAGACACAGGCATGTAATGAATGATTTCAGGACATCCTGATGAATGTGGGGAGATTTGTACAAGCAGGGTGGAGTAGTGAGACAGTAATGGTACATTCATCCACACAGCTGCTCATCCCAGAAACCCAGGGGTCAACCTTGATTCCTTTTCTCCCTCTTTCATCTAATCATTAGGACCAATAGATTTGATCTCCTAAGTATCTTTTGAATCTGCTTACTGTTTTTTCATCCTCAATGAAAACAGACAAGATCAAGCCACTGTGTCTTCTCATTTTAACTATGGTGGTACAGCTTCCTAATTGGTTTCTCCACTTGTAGTCTAGTTAGCCCGAATACATTCTCATGCTGAATAATCCTTTAGAATAGGAATTTTATTTAATTGTTTAGGAAATTTATTTAATCTTTATTTAAAAATATTTATTTATTTATGGCTGCATTGTGTCATAGTTGTGGCACTCAGGCTTCTCTCTAGTTGTGGACAAGAGCTCAGTTGCTCTGTAGCTTGTGGGATCTTATTAATAGTTCTTGGAGCAGGAATTAAGCCTGTGTCCCTTGAATTGGAAGGTAGATTCTTAACCACTGGACCACCAGGAGTGCATACATGCTCAATGTGCCCAACTCTTTGCAACCCTGTGGATTGTAGCCTGCCAGGCTCCTCTGCCCATGAGATTTTCCAGGCAAAAATATTGGAGTATGTTGCCACGTCCTCCTCCAGGGCATCTTCCCAACCCAGGGATTGAACCTACATCTGTTTGTGTCTCCTGCATTATCAGTCAGATTCTTTACCACTGGGCCACCTGGGAAAACCCCTGGACCACCAGGGATGTCCTTTATCTAATCCTTTGAGAAAGGAAATCAGAATCCCTCCCAAGCTTATACACCTTTCAATGGCTTCCCACTGCTCTGAGAGTAAAATCCAATATTCTCAACCTGGACGATCAGACCCAGCAGGATCTGGATCCGGATGACCTCACTAGGCTCACTGTGCTTTAGTTCCTGTTACACTCCTGAGTCAGTTGCAGGCCTAACAATTTTTAGAATGTGCCAAGTTCCTTCAGGCCACAGGGCTTTCCCACGTGTTGTTTCTTCTGTCTGGAATCAGATCAGATCAGATCAGTCGCTCAGTTGTGTCCGACTCTTTGCGACCCCATGAACCGCAGCACGCNTTGATATTTTTAAAATTGTCCCTTTATTTTTATTTTTAGGCCATTTTAATTATGTCTTGATGTAGGTTTCTTTGCAATTACCTTGTTTGGGGCTCACTGTCCTTCCAGGATCTGAATATTTGCTTTTTTCCTTCAGATTAAGGACATTTTCAACCATAATTCCTCAAGTACCTTTTCTGCCTTTATCTCTCTTTTCTCTAAATGCAATTGTTAGTATACCTGATGAATGTCCCAGATGTCTCTTAAATTATCCTCATTTTTATTTTTTTTTCCTGTTTTTACTAGGTGATATCCACTATTCTATTTTCTAAGTTGTTTATGTGTTTCTGTGTATCACTTCATCCACTGTTAATTCTTTCTAGTGTGTTTTTCATTTCAGTTATATTCTTCAGCTCTGGTTGTTCAATTTTATAGTTCTTTGCTGAAGTTCTCACTATGTTCCTTTATCTTTATCCAAAGTTAATTTTTATTATTGTTGCTTTAAATTTTTGTGAAGAAAATTAATTATCTCATTTATTTATCTTATTTATTTCATTAGTTTCCCCCCCCCCAGGGTTTTATATTGTTTTGTTGTTTTTAATGTATTCCTCTGTTTTCAAACTTTATTTGACGTCCTCTATGTTTATGAGACTTGGCAAGACAGTTACATATCCCGTTTGTGAAGGTGTTTACTTGTGTGGAAGCATCTCTGTTCAGTCTGTGTGTGCCCAGTGGCTTTAGTGGATCTGAAATGAGCACAAGATATGTCTTTTCTTTGGGTGCACTAGTAGCCACCACCTTGGTAAGAGNTTGTTCTGTTGTTTGTAAAGTATTCCTCTGTTTTCAAACTTTATTTGACGTCCTCTATGTTTATGAGACTTGGCAAGACAGTTACATATCCCGTTTGTGAAGGTGTTTACTTGTGTGGAAGCATCTCTGTTCAGTCTGTGTGTGCCCAGTGGCTTTAGTGGATCTGAAATGAGCACAAGATATGTATTTTCTTTGGGTGCACTAGTAGCCACCACCTTGGTAAGAGGGTAGGGCTGGTGTCAGAGGGGCTAGAATCAGAGCCAGATGCAAGTTGGAGCTTCTCCCAGACTTAGTGGTTGTTGCCAGCCTGTTAAGGGGCAGAGTCAGGACCCAAAGGTTTGAAGCAGGGGTCCTGAGGGATTTGGACTTCCCCCTGGAGTGATGGTAGTCTCTGCCTTCATTGGGAGCATGACTGGGGCCCTATGGGGGTGAAGTCACACTTGGAGCCAACACTGCTCTCCCCATGTTACCTGTACATGATAGATGTTTCTGCTTTAGTAATGAGATCAGTGCCCCCAGGGGTTTTTAGCTGGCTTTGCTTTTCCCTAATGTGAGAGTAGGTGTGTGATGGCAATGGTGAGCTCCACCTTAGTAGGTGTCTGGTGTGAACTATGGGGTGCAAGGGTGTGGTCTGGCACCATGCAGTTTTCAATCTGCTGCCTCTGCACTGCAATTGGGAGCAAGCAAGCCTGTGAGTACATTCTTCATGAGAAGAGTTGTTTTATTACAGTTTTTTAGTAAGCCCCACTGATTGCCAATCCAATCAAAAGACCTCTTCCTTCCTGTGCCAGACCCCAGGGCTGGTGGTGCCTAATGGGATTTTAAACTCTACATTCCTTAGGGAAGATCAGATCAGATCAGATCAGTCACTCAGTCGTGTCCCACTCTTTGTGACCCCATGAATTGCAGCACGCCAGGCCTCTCTGTCCATCACCAACTCCTGGAGTTCACTCAGACTCACGTCCATTGAGTCAGTGATGCCATCTAGCCATCTCATCCTCTGTTGTCCCCTTCTCCTACTGCCCCCAATCCCTCCTAGCATCAAAGTCTTTTCCAATGAGACAGCCCTTCGCATGAGGTGGCCAAAGTATTGCAGTTTCAGCTTTAGCATCATTCCTTCCAAAGAAATCCCAGGGCTAATCTCCTTCAGAATGGACTGGTTGGATCTCCTTGCAGTCCAAGGGACTTTCAAGGGTCTTCTCCAACACCACAGTTCAAAAGCATCAATTCTTCGGTGCTCAGCCTTCTTCACAGTCCAAATGTCACATCCATACATGACCACAGGAAAAACCATAGCCTTGACTAGATGGACCTTTGTTGGCAAAGCAATATCTCTGCTTTTGACTATGCTATCTAGGTTGGTCATAACTTTCCTTCCAAGAAGTAAGCATCTTTTAATTTCATGGCTGCAGTCACCATCTGCAGTGATTTTGGAGCCCAGAAAAATAAAGTCTGACACTGTTTCCCCATTTTTTCCATGAAGTGATGGGACCAGATGCCATGATCTTCATTTTCTAAATGTTGAGTTTTAAGCCAATTTTTTCACTCTCTTCTTTCACTTTCCTCAAGAGGCTTTTTAGTTCCTCTTCACTTTCTGCTATAAGGGTGGTGTCATCTGCATATCTGAGGTTATTGAGATTTCTCCCGGCAATCTGGATTCCAACTTGCGTTCCTTCCAGCCCAGCATTTCTCATGATGTACTCTGCATATATGTTAAATAAGCAGGGTGACAATATACAGCCTTGACGTAGTCCTTTTCCTATTTGGAACCAGTCTGTTGTTCCATGTCCAGTTCTAACTGTTGCTTCCTGACCTGCATACAAATTTCTCAAGAGGCAGATCAGGTAGTCTGGTATTCTCATCTCTTTCAGAATTTTCCACAGTTTACTGTGATCCATACAAAGGCTTTGGCATAGTAAATAAAGCAGAAATAGATGTTTTTCTGGAATTCTCTTGTTTTTTTTCCATCACAGAGCCAATATATATCCCTCCTCTTCTGGGTCAATAGATATGGTGTGGGTCCTGATTAGATTCCCCTCCTTCCAGGAGCTCTGTAGTTCTTTCTTTATGGTCTTGGTTGTAGAAGCACTGTTTTGATAGCCTTCAGGTCATTCTCAGCAAGAGTTGCTCTATATGTACATGTAATTTTGATGTGTTTGTTGAGTAAATTAGTTCAGGATCTTTAAGATGTGTATAAGAGACAGGAACACAGGATCTTAGTTCCCTTATGAGGNTGGGTCCTGATTAGATTCCCCTCCTTCCAGGAGCTCTGTAGTTCTTTCTTTATGGTCTTGGTTGTAGAAGCACTGTTTTGATAGCCTTCAGGTCATTCTCAGCAAGAGTTGCTCTATATGTACATGTAATTTTGATGTGTTTGTTGAGTAAATTAGTTCAGGATCTTTATATTCCACTATCTTAATTGCCTCATCCCCCTTCAGTAGTTGATGTCACAAAGTTACATCTTTAAATGTTGTGAGTCCAAAAGTGAAAGTGTTAGTTGTTCAGTCATATCTGACTCTTTGTGAGTCGACAGATTGTAGCCCGCCATGCTCCTTTGTCCTTGGGATTTTCCAGGTAAGAATATTGGAGTGTGTTGTCATTCCTTTCTCCAGGGCATCTTCCTGACCTAGGAATTGAACCTGGGTCTCCTACACTGCAAGCAGTTTCTTTACTGTCTGAGCCACCGTGGAAGCTCTGTGAGTCCAAAGTCATAAATTAATATTTTTCAATGTGTTACTCTTTGAAATTATATAGAATACAAAAAAGGAGTAACTTTGAACTAAGGAATAACTTTGAAGGAGTAACTTTGAACTATGAAATAAAGTTACAAAAGATGTGTATA
>SJYM01006413.1:12703-24943 GCA_006410775.1 Tragelaphus imberbis
CTCCAGGCAAGAACACTGGAGTGGGTTGCCATTTTCTACTCCAATGCATGAAAGTGGAAAGTGAAAAATGAAAGTGAAGTTGCTCAGTCGTGTCCAACTCTTCAAGACCCCATGAACTGCAGCCTACCAGGCTCCTCTGTCCATGGGGTTTTCCAGGCAAGAGTACTGGAGTGGGGTGCCACTGCTGACCCCACTCTGGATCAGCAGTGTAGGGGAGGAGTTTATGTTTCAAGATCACTGTGTTGACAGATGCATTGCCAAAGGAAGTTTCCTTGGCATCTTAAAAGGAGATGCAAGAATTTCAAGTCAAGACTGATATACCTAATGAAAGAAAACCGAGAAGTTGCAAGATAAGATCCATACTGGCTAACTCTTTATTAATTACTCTCTGATTAATTACTCTGAGGTCACTGATGTGCCAAGTCAAACATCTCTCACCAGGGAAAGAGCCCAGATCCCTGACAACTGGAACCCTCCTCACATTACCTTTCTGCTGCTCCTTGTGGCCATTCCAATTGTGAGGGTATTTAGAATGAAGTCTCTTAGAAGCTTGTCAAGAGCAAACATAAATCAAGACTGACTTAGTCCCCCACAAATTCCATGCCACACTCAGAAAGGCAACCAATTCTCCAAGGGATCAAAATCAATCAGGCTGGCATCTTGACCTAGCTGGGGATGAAGTCTACTAAATGCATATGACTTTCAAACAAAGTTTGTGTTAACACTGGCCACTGTAAATCCTGATTTTCCAGCTTCAAGTTAAGCTTAGCTTTCACACATCATGCTTTCATTCTCCAAACACAGGAGAAATCTTTGGTTTGGGATTAATTACATTTAAAAATGTAAAGCAAAAAAAAAAAATCTTCTTTGGAAATGATCCCAAAATACTCTTAACATCTGAAAATACTTCATGTAAAGAACTGATTTAGGAGAAAAAAAGACTTACTTGGATTGGAAAATAATTTTAAGCTAGGAGAGGAAGAGAGGGAGATAGCATAGGAAGAAAATGTAACTTCTGAATTTTTATTGTCTCTGAACTCTGTTCTTAGGAGGTGGGTGGATAGGACTTGAGTGCTGCTGGTGGCTTAAGATATGGCTGGTAATGGGGCAGAGAAAATGACTGGACACATGTGCAGAAAGATCTGTGCTTACTGGGCATCTTCTCAGGTAATCACTGAATGAAGAATGACTTGAGAAGACTCAGGGATGGTGCACTGGGGTGGACACTTCGACGAGTGGGAGCTGGTGGTTGAGGTGAGAGAGAGAGTGTGTGAAAGAGGTGCTGGGAAGTGTTACTGTCCATGTACTATTACCAGGCTGGTTCTCTTACTTTTGTGGTTTTGCCATAAAATCCAAAGAACTATGATCAATGTTTAATAAACCTTCGATAAACATTGATGTTTCTACCTGAAATTCCACNGAGGTGCTGGGAAGTGTTACTGTCCATGTACTATTACCAGGCTGGTTCTCTTACTTTTGTGGTTTTGCCATAAAATCCAAAGAACTGTGACCAATGTTTAATAAACCTTCGATAAACATTGATGTTTCTACCTGAAATTCCACCCATCAGACATTGATTTATTCTAACAACATCCTCCTTAAAAGAATAGTTCTCTTGGGAAGGTTCAAGTCAATTGACCATTCATCTTTCACGATGTGTGTTTAAATAAGACTGCTTCTGGGTATCTAGCTAAAATCAACTGCATAAGGAGAGCTCGATGGCCAAGTGGAGCAGAAGGGACAAGGTGACATTGGGTCAAGGAGATGCTGGGCTTAGGCACAACCGGCATCTTAGGAAGTCAGTTTTTACTTCTCCAGGATACTGTCCTCAAAGTGCCAAGTGAAGGAAATATAGCAAGAACAAACCAGAAATAACAACTGTGTCTGTGCAGCCTTTTTAGCATGATGTAGCATTCACATAACCCTTACTCTTCACAGTTGTAAGCCTTCTTTGGCAATTACAAATCTAAAAGATTTTAAAGATTTTATATTCTGCGAGTTGGCCTCAGCTGGTCTTCTAAACCCAGTGCTTTCCAAACCTTGCTGGTGTCCGCCAATGAGTAAACATCCACATTTGCTGTCCACAGCTGCAAAGCTCTAATTTTCAGCAAAATGTAAAGTAGGCGTTTGATAGCGTAAAGGCAGCACCACAACCATCACCACAAAGGATCATTTATCAGTTATTTTGGGAATGGGGAGGATTTTTTTTTAGAAGAGAGGAAACTATGCTAATAAGCTTTCTGTCTGCATACATTCCTCATGGAGATTCCATATCTGTGCATCTCAGTTTGCTACATATTGAGCCTTAAAGGAAAATGAGGTNGACGGAGTAAAGGCAGCACCACAACCATCACCACAAAGGATCATTTATCAGTTATTTTGGGAATAGGGAGGATTTTTTTTTTAGAAGAGAGGAAACTATGCTAATAAGCTTTCTGTCTGCACACATTTCTCATGGAGATTCCATATCTGTGCATCTCAGTTTGCTACATATTGAGCCTTAAAGGAAAATGAGGTGAGATGGAGAAAGTTGAATCATAAAAGTAATAAAACATGTTTCTGGAAAATAGCTTTCTACTTTCTCTTAACCCCACACACTTTCCAGTTATGCAGTTTGTTTCTTCAACACAAGTCTTTGGAAAATAGAGTTATGGATACTGATTACTAGGAAAATATATATATATGTTCATAATTTACAGGAAGGGAAAGAGAGAAAGGGCCTAAAAAAGGATTAAATAAAAATAACTTCATATTAGAAAAAGAGAAAATATTCAAGGACAAGACTTACTCCGTGAGGATACCCTGTAACCTGTACCCACATCAGCTTTCCAGGCAAAACAGGGGGTCCCTATCTCTTGGCTCAGATGTTAGTGCCAGGCACTGTCTTCTAGTTATATGTTGTCTCTAGGGATCTTGCTGAGTGGCGTACTTCTTACAACTCCTTTAGTAGGTAGGGAGTGAGGGCGACCTGCAGGCTGGGTTGTTGGTGGAGCTGAGAAAAGGCTTGCAAGGAGATTTGTGGGATGGGAAACTTGGAAGCATTTTTGGTATGAAACGAGGTGTTTCATGTCATAAAGAACCAGATCACCGGTTGCTTGTAAGAAATGTTAATATTTGTCAAGTTCCCAGGTTATTTCCTTAATTTGCTCATCATCTTTGGATGGTTAGCTTTGTGGTTGTGTGGTTGAAACGAAACACAAAGGACCTTGAATATACCCTCCAAAAACAAAACCTGACTGGGATCTGAGGTCAAATACTACATGGCTGGTATCCATGATGGAAAAGATCTCAGATGATAACTGATGAGATTGGGGGTGTCTTGCCTTGCTCAAAGGCTGCTATAGAGGGAGGGGATGGACTAAGGGGCAATTCAGGATACAGTCTGCCCTTTTCATGGGTTTTTCACCACCAGCACTCATCTAACTCCCACACAGTAGAGCTGAAATTCCTGGTAAGTCAGGTGTTCGAAGACTGTAAGTTGCCCTGCATGAGTTGAGTCACCAAAAGTTCCTTTTAAATTTCGTGTAGGTAGTACCTTGAAAAGAAAGTGAAAGTGAAAGTAGATCAGTCATATCCGACTCTTTGAGACCCCATGGACTATACAGTCCAAGGAATTCTCTAGGCCAGAATACTGGAGTGGGTAGCCTTTCCCTTCTCCAGGGGATCGTCCCAACCCAGGGGTCAAATCCAGGTCTCCCACATTGCAGGTGGATTCTTTACCAGCTGAGCCATAAGGGAAGCCCAAGAATATTGGATGGGTAGCCTATCCCTTCTCCAAGGGATCTTCCCCATCCAGGAATCAAACCAGGGTCTCCTGCATTGCAGGCAGATTCTTTATCAACTGAGCTATCAGGGAAGCCCAAGTAGTACCATGGCACCAACAAATACTTAGGTGGTAAGTAGAAGGATAGTCAAGGTAGATTGTAAAGGTAGGGGTTATGGGAGTGGAGTCTCAGTAGCAGACAAAGCAAAACTGGAAGCAGTGGAAGGGTGAGAGAGGACGTGTGTCTCTGCTCTCAACCCAGGCTCTGCGCTCCTGTCTCCCACTTGTCCCAGAGCTAAGGATGAGAGTCAGCCAGTGCAAATGCTTAAGACCTGCATCCACCAGATGAATTATCAGCAGTTTCACATCCAAAATGTTGAGGGCACCCAGTTCAGCAAAGCAACAGTGATCAAAGTCAACAGTCAAGAAGACATCACAGTTACTGCAAATGCTATAAACTACTGTGCAGAACAAAAACATTTCTGTGTCTGGGTGCAATGACCTTGGGGATGAATGCATTCAGAGTTCATGTTTAATGACCACATAGAAGAGGAAATATCTCATCCAGGAGGGTGTTGGACTGATTGGGCATGTCTGGCTATAGAACTAGCTCTTCCTTCTTAACATTTTGAGTCTCTATAGATTCTGGATAGTGTCCAGGAACTTGTACAACTGCATACTTATGGTTACTTATAGCTGGAAAAGATGCAGGTCCACTGAGGAGAGGAGACTCACACAAGTCAAGAGAGGTTTTTAAGATGGTAACACTGGTCATTCCTGGCTAAGCATGTGGGGCAGGATGAGGGGAGAAATGTAAAATAAAAGCCTTCAGGTCTTGACTTCAAGGGACGTACTCTTAGATGGTTTAATAGATATTTCAGAAGCTTATAATACAGCAAGTCCTGCAGACAGGGAGAGAAGACTACCCAGATTTACTTGACAGTTGAAATACTGATAAAGAACCTGCCCGCCAATGCAGGAGACATAAGAGATGCAGGTTCGATCCCTGGGTTGGGAAGATTCCCTGGAGGAGGGCATAGCAACCCACTCTAGTATTCTTGCCTGGAGAATCCCATGGACAGGGGAGCCTGGTGGGCTACAGTCCATGGGTCACAAAGAGTTGGACACAACTCAAGTGACTTAGCATGCAGCATGACATACTTTGTACAGTCAAACAAAGATGCTCTAATAATTAAAGAAAAAACCTACACTAACTCATGCCAACTTCTGCAAATAGAGCACTGCCACGGGAAAGTTCTGCACAATCATCAGCAATGATTAGATACAGCTTATTTTAAATTACACTCACAGTTGCATAGAAATAATCAGTGATCTACATCTTTTTTTAAGTGTTTTTTTTCTCTTCAGTTAGCTGTTTATGTTCTGGTGAAATTCTGCTCATCTGATTACTATTACTATATTGGGAAGAGGAGAGGCAAGGAGAGGAGGAAATATTATTTCCTTGGCACCTAATCAATTCAGTAAATACTTTACCTCCCTTATCATATATAATCATCAGAACATCACTACCATTGATTCTATTTTTCAAATCAAGGAACCAAGTTCTGAAGAGTTGATATAGATTTTCAGGGCTAAGAACATCCAGGGCTATCATCCTTTCCTAGACCATGTTGCTTTCCCAAACTAACAGTGGCAAAATATACTTTAGTCTAACATGAGCTTGTAATATGCCATCTACCTTTAATTAACAGGAAAGTGAAGTCGCTCAGTCATGTCCAACTCTTTGTGACCCTGTGGACTGTAGCCTACCAGGGTCCTCTGTCCATGGGATTTTTTTCCAGGCAAGAATACTGGAGTGGGTTGCCATCTCCTTCTCCAGGGGATCTTCCCAGCCCAGGGATCAAACCCGGGTTTCCTGCACTGCGGGCAGACACTTTACCATCTGAGCCACCAGGGAAGCCCATAATTACAGGAAGGTCCTAATATTTGCCAGAAGAACCTGACTTAAGCTATAGGACTACTTGATCTTGGGTCTATCTGTCACTCCTGAGGCTTAGAAAAACCAGCCTCAGGGCTATGAGGCCAGTGCACCACACACACACCACGCATCCCTTTACCTATTCCTCTGCCCAGTGTGGGTTGCACCCAGAAGCCTGCAGCTGTGTCACAAGGGCCTGTCTGTGAATCCTGACTGGCCTCTCCCAGGTAATCTGCATGATTATAAGGACTGCAGAATTTGTGAGCATGGCCAAAGAATATAGTGTGCTTGGGTTTACTTTGCCATTTCTGGAGCTAAAACCTTAAGAAACTAAAATGTATGAAGTTGTTAAATCTCATTACTATTTATTTTGAGGTGGTGGGGGAAGGAGGAACAAGATAGATGCAGTCCACCAATTTGCCTTCTCATACACTTGCCTGGATCTCTCTCTAGTAATGAATTATTTGATCAATTTCTTCATATGTTCATTTCACACATATTCCCCCAAACAGGACAACATATGAGGTAAATGAAGGGTGGCTCTTTTCCTCAGTGAGTTCTCAAGTAGGGGAGACAGAAGGGGTAGTAAGAGATGAAAAGATACGGGGCTGAGAGAGGACATGTATATGATGGAGTAAGCAAAAAGGAGAGGGCAGAGTCCAGAGGCTTGTGGGGAAGACAGCCCTTGGAATTTTGCACTTTAAGCCTCTTAATAGAAGGCCTGGGTCTAGGAGTATTAATACTTTCTTGCAGTTTCCTTTAGGGCTAGCTTAGTGTCACTCAAACAGTTAGAGAAGTGAGGAGACACCAGGAATCCCAGATTCTGACATGGTGCCTGAGTAGGTATCACAGGGACTAAAAATGCTGCTTGTCCATGAGAAAAAAACAGATGGGATGGAAGATTTTGGACCAGGTCACTGGCATTGCCAGTCCTTCCTTGCTGCCTGTGGAACTTCAGGGCTTTGCTTTCTCATCCTCCAATGAGGGTGAGAAAAGGAATGTTCTCATAACAGCCCTCTCCATGTCTCTGAGGGCTGTTATGAGGCTCAAAGGGGATGGAGCACGTGAGGATGCTTTGTAAGTGGGTCCTGAGTATTTGCAGTCACTATTATTAGTATTGGCAAAACATCCAGTTCTGCATCCCTCTCCAACTGAGTGGAAAGCCTTTCTGTTGCCCTGCTCTTAAGAGGCCACACTTGTCAATTCTGAGATGCCCTCTGCAACATGGAAATGTATCAGGAGCAATGCATTTGGAGTAATGTCCTCTTAAGGTTTGACAATGTATTCATTTTTTAAAAGCAAACCAAAGGTGAAACAGACCTATTTGGATTGAGGTTTTATGTCTAATGTTCAAGGAATTGCGTAATTAAATCAGAGACTGCATCCCCTGAAATACTCAGAAATAGACCCGCTCTCATAGGCTCAACATCCATCTCAAATATTCCAGTTGCTTGTGGTTACGTGGTGCATGTGTTACATGGTGTGTGAGGGTGCCAGTGTCCTCACTCACATGTGAGTAGGGCATTGGGTATGGAAAGAAGAAAATGAGAAAAGATCTTATATAATGAACACAACTGTGCAGAATATTACACAATGGTAAATCATTTCAGCCTCAGTCCACCTGATGATCACCCTGGCTTCAAGGATTAATAACTCATCATTAGATTTCTGAGGCAGACAGCATTCCATTGCAAAGAGCCATTTCCACGAATGAATAATCATAGTAAACGAAAAAGTCATAGATACAAGCCACAGGTTCATCTACAGTCTACTTCGCTGGACCCTAATAGAATCACAGCCCCGGTTGCAATATTCTCCAGGCTGCTATTTTAGAATCCAAAGGGGAGGAAGAACGGGCAAGGTTACTCTTGTTTGTCTGTGTCTCCAGACAAGATTACCCTGAAACCACACCTAACAGGGCTATAAAGGACTTTGATATTCCTGTGAGAATGCACTCAAGGCTTTAAGACGCCTACTCTCAGGAAGTCTGCCTCAGTCAGTTCAGTTCAGTTCAGTCGCTCAGTCGTGTCCATCTCTTTGCGACCCCATGAATCACAGCACGCCAGGCCTCCCTGTCCATCACCAACTCCCAGAGTTCACTCAGACTCACATGCGTACTGTGTGTCAAATCTTGCATGCCTCTTTCATTTAGTGGAAGGCAGACTACACCTGGGACAATGGATTCATTTTCAGTGGTACACGAAGCAAGCTGCCTTTCTGTCTATAAGATACATGGGCTCATGGAATAAAGTTGCCTCATTCAACAGTCATGCACTGAGCACCAACCATGTGTGAAGCAGTCTCTGAAACATTTTGCATTTTATAGTGTCTGACATCTGTTTTTCATGTGACCCTCATAATAACTCTCTGAGTTTGGGCATGGTAGAGATGGTGACCTCTAGATTGGGAGTCCCCCATCTCAGGGATCTAATACCTGATGATCTGAGGTGGAGCCGATGTAATAATAATAATAAAAGTGCACAATAAATGTAATGCACTTGAATCATCCCCAAACCATTCCTCCACCCCTGGTCTGAGGAAAAATTGTCTTCCATGAAACTGGTCCTTGGTGCCAAAGAGGATGGGGACTGTGTCTCTAGATGATGCACAAAGGAGCTGATGCTCAGAGAAGTTGTAACAGTAAAGTTCAAACCCAGGTCTTCTGGATCCAAACCCATGTTTCCAGTTGCACCTCTCAGCCTCTGGCTGTCCTGTGTTGTCATACCTCTGTGGGGATGGGCGCATTGCATGCAGCCCTTCTGGCAGGCCGTTTGCATTAAGGTTCTGTGTTCTGGATGAGTCCTAGGAATTCCTCCCTGGAAGAGGCAACCAGTAATACCCCCAGGTCCTGAAGGATTTCCCTTAGAGACAGCCCAGGTCTGGCCATCTCAGAGGGTCCAGAGCCCCTCATTTTTCTTTTCTCCTGACCCTAGCAGTCAAGTGCAGCTGTGCGGAGGGAAGCATCCCAGTATGGCAGAGAGGATAACAGTAGATCCCTGCTGTTGCTGTTCAGTTAGTCAGTTGTGTCTGACTCTTTGCAATCTCATGGACTAGAGCATGCCAGGCTTCCCTGTCCTTCACTATCTCCCAGAATTTGCTCAAGTTCATGTCCATTGAGTCGGTGATGCTATCTATCTCATCCTCTGCTTCTGCCTTCTCCTCCTGTCTTCAATCTTTCCCAGCATCCAGATCTTTTCCATTGAGTCAGCTCTTCTCATCAGGTAGCCAAATGCTTGGCCAGTAGATCCTACAGATGGTCAAATCCCAAATTTCCTCTCACCACCTGTATATATAAAGCCCCACCTTCCCTTCCCTGTCTATTTCTTGGGGATAACAGCAAACTCCTTATGAGGTCAATGTGAACAGTAAACATGAATGCTACAGAAAACACAACAGGGGCCAGCATTGAGGAAGTGACAATACATGCCAGATTTTTATGTCTCAAAATGTGAAGAAAGTAAATGATATAAAAACAATAAAAGTGTTTTCTAATATTTCTAGTAATAAAATTTAAATGACTTTTTCTAATCTTTTTTTTTTTTACATCTAGCATGCATTTTGAGATGATCAAGCCTTCGGAGCAATGGTATTTAATGAAATGGGTGAAATCTACAGTGGTTATAGACAAAAAAATCCCTGGCCAGAGAGTAACAGACCTATGTGTTGATTCTATGTATCCTTTGGTGCCTCAAACACTACTGGCACTCAAGACTGGCACTCAAGCCAGACTGTTCTGTACTGGTGTTGGGTCACATGACTACTCCTTCCCCCAGCTCTATCTGGAGGGTGCTATAGAGACAGACTTCCACACAGTCCACTTTTTCTGCTACTTCCCACTTTGTTTGTCACATAACAACTGAAGGCTATGATGATATTCTATCTTTTCCTCCATATTTTCCCAGCCATGGACGTGGGAACCGGGTCCTGTGTGCAGGTCAGTCCGGGAAAGAAGCCCTCACCCACAATGGCAAGCCCTCCCACACCTTGAAGTCTCATTCACTGGACGCATGGACATCAGTGACTTGACAGGCAGGGCATGTTCTTTGGTGGGGCCTCTCTTTCCTGGTGCCATGAGAGTGCCAGGACTGAGACAAGACAGTGAGCCCCTCCTTGCTGGGGGCTGTTTCCCAGGACTTTGCTGGCCAGATGCCTTTGGATCCTTCCTGAAGACAGCTTGCAATTAAGAACTGGTGATGCCAGCCTCTCATTTTGCAGATGAGAAAACTGTAGCCTCAGAGGGAGCCTGGCAAGCCAGCAAGAGGCCGAGTTGGAAGAAGAATCCTGGGGTCAGTGCCCAATTAGGGTCTCATTAGGGCTCATCTGCTGCCTTTTCTGGATCATCTACCAGGCTTGTGTCAGTAGAGTGAGAGACTGATCACAGTGAGATAAATAAATGTGTCAAGTCAAAGAGAGGCCTGGAGAAAGGCAGTCTGATTAAAGTGGCGAGTGTGCTGCTCGGCATCTAACCAGCTCAGTTGTTGGTGGGTTGTCGTCATCTCTGTAAGGAGAGACAGCAAGCATCGTCCTAACCAAATCACAACTATTTGATGCTTTTATAGAGAGATGACTCATTTTGGGATAAAAGCCCATAAATGAATAAATGCCATTAAATTTATGGGCTTCTCTTAGAGTTCTTTTTAGCTATCAATTTACTTTTTAATAAACTCTCCATGTAAAACCCTGCAGTCAATTTCTAGTCTGTGCTGAAGTGACATTTCTGGTATCGACTTCCTTCTGCATGTGTGTGACAAAGGCGAAAGAGCCAAAACCAAAACAAAACGTTGGTGGCGAGACATTCGTCAGTTTACGTTAGGTAGCCCCATGAAGGCTGCTGTGCCTGGCTGCCTCTTCCAGGGTCTGCCTGCACTGAGAGTCTTGTAAGCACTTCGCTGGATGGCTCAGATGAAGAGGAGACAGGAAAGCCACTTTGGACTGAGCCCCTCTGAAGGAGAATTGAGTGGAAATCACGGTTGACCCATGATTGACTCCTTGTCTAAGATAGTACCGTCTCCGCATACCACATAGGGGTGATGGAGGAGAAAGTAAGTGATGTTCAGTAGCGAGCTTTATATCCAGGAATATGTTAAAGTGCAATAATGTAGTAGTAATAATAACAATAATATAATGGTGATGATCATAATAAATATCATGTCAATATATTGAGTGTGTTCTATGATGTAGGGAACTATGTCAAACACTAGACATTCATTATTGTTTTTGATCCCCATACATTCCTAGGAGTCAGGTTCTCCTTTGGATCAGAGTGGATGGGTAACTTATTGGAGGCAACACAAGCCAATTCTTCCTGTGGCAAATTCAGCCTTCCAATATGGTCATCTGGTTCTAGTTATGGTCTTGCACTGCCCTAAACCTTTTAACATGTAATTTTTTTTTTAAGTTTATCTGTTTTAATTCAGACCATACTCTTCAAAGATTTTTCTACTCATTGTTAAACACGGATACAACCTAGGATGTTTCTGCTAATATTCCAGTCTTGGATTTTGCAAAAGACATACCATCTTTGTTGCCAACCAATGCGAGAGGCTTTGCACAGAACTCAACGTTTCTTTCTCAAAAGTGACTAGAAGCCCTGTAGACATGGAGGGTGGGAGATAGGAATAGATATTGGGAGTCCCCGAATCTGCTTATTCAAGAAGAGCCAAGAACTCCTAATTGTATTTAGAATAGATCTCCCATGAGCTGATAAAACTGGAAGAGATTGTAGAGTTCTTGAATCCAACATTCTTATTCTGCAGGAAAAGGTTCTGAAGCTCAAGGATTTTGTAGTGTTGTGTCTAAGGTCACCAACCAGTTTGTGATAGAACTGGTTACATTATTTTAAGTCACTGTGCCCCTTCCTCTATGGGATGCTATCTCTTGGGGTGAGTGGTCCAATCAATGAATTACCCAGTGCTCTGGCATTTTCACGGAATCTGAGCTGTAGAGAAGGGGAGAGCTATACTGCCTTCCACCAAGGTCTGACAATAATCTGAACAAGTAGATTTTTCAAGACTGTTCACTATTATATTCCCAGCAGCTAGAAGGGTGTCCTATACATAGCATCACTGATAAATATTTGTTGAACAAAATAGATGTTAATATCTCAGTGTATTGAAATGACAGCTCCAGGAAACTATAAACTCAGTAACTNCTGTTCACTATTATATTCCCAGCAGCTAGAAGGGTGTCCTATACATAGCATCACTGATAAATATTTGTTGAACAAAATAGATGTTAATATCTCAGTGTATTGAAATGACAGCTCCAGGAAACTATAAACTCAGTAACTTGTTCTGCATCACACAGGTCTATTTAAGGGGGGAGGTGAAATCCGAAGTTAGGTCTGCCTGCCTGAAAAGCCTCTATCCTTAAAGTTTCTCTATCCACCACTTTCAACCTTGAAGTTTAAGGTGTGGTTTTCACACATTATGCATAAGGACTGGCTGGGGACAGAGTCCTGGAACCTCCCTAGAGAATCTGATTCTCTAGGACCATTGTCAAAGCAGCATAGCTTATTTTGGTGTAGGTGGACCATGGA
>SJYM01006414.1:0-32184 GCA_006410775.1 Tragelaphus imberbis
TGGAGAAATGTCTATTTAGTTCTTTGGCCCATTTTTTGATTGGGTCATTGACTTTTCTGGAATTGAGCTGTAGGTGCTGCTTTTATGATTTTGAGATTAGTTGTTTGTCAGTTGCTTCATTTGCTGTTATTTTCTTCCATTCTGAAGGCTGTATTTTCACCTTGCTTATAGTTTCCTTTGTTGTGCCGAAGCTTTTAAGTTTAATTAAGTCCCATTTGTTTATTTTTGCTCTTATCTCCAATATTCTGGATGGTGGGTCATCAAGGATTCTGCTGTGATGTATGTCGGAGCGTGTTTTGCCTATGTTCTCCTCTAGGAATTTAATAGTTTCTGGTCTTATGTTTAGATCTTTAATCCATTTTGAGTTTATTTTGTATATGATGTTAGAAAGTGTTCTAGTTTCATTCTTTTACAAGTAGTTGACCAGTTTTCCCAGCACCACTTGTTAATGAGATGGTCTTTAATCCATTGTATGTTCTTGCCTCCTTTATCAAACATAAGGTGCTCACATGTGTGTGGATTGATCTCTGGGCTTTCTATTTTGGTCCTTTGATCTATATTTCTATCTTTGTGCCAGTACCATACTATCTTGATGAGTGTGGCTTTGTAGTAGAGCCTGAAGTTAGGCTGGTTTATTCCCCCAGTTCCATTTTTCTTTCTCAAGATTGCTTTGTCTATTCCAGGTTTTCTGTATTTCCATAAACTGTGAAATTATTTTTTCTAGCTTTGTGAAGAATACTGGTGGTAGCTTGATAGGGATTGCATTGAATCTATAAATTGTTTTGGATAGTATACTCATTTTCACTATATTGATTCTTCCAATCCATGAACATGGTATATTTCTCCATCTACTAGTGTCCTCTTTGATTTCTTTCACTAGTGTTTTATAGTTTTCTATATATAGGTCTTTAGTTTCTTTAGGTAGATGCATTCCTAAGTATTTTATTCTTTTCATTTAAATGGTGAATGGAATTGTTTCCTTAATTTCTATTTTTATTTTCTCATTATTATTGTATAGGAATGCAAGGGATTTCTGTGTGTTGAATTTATATCCTGCAACTATACTATATTCATTGATTGGTTCTAGTAATTTTCTGGTGGAGTCTTTAGGGTTTTCTATGTAGAGGATCCTGTCATCTGCAAACAGTTAGAGTATTACTTCTTCTTTCCAATTTGGATTCCTTCTATTTCTTTTTCTGCTCTGATTGCTGTGCCCAAAACTTCCAGAACTATGTTGAATAGTAATGGTGAAAGTGGGCACCCTTGTCTTGTTCGTGACTTTAGAGGAAATACTTTCAATTTTTCACCATTGAGGAGAATGTGTGCTGTGGGTTTGTCATATATAACTTTTATTACATTGAGGTATGTTCCTTCTATCCCTGCTTTCTGAAAATTTTTATCATAAATGTATGTAGAATTTTGTCAAAGGCCTTCTCTGCATCTATTGAGATAATCATATGGTTTTTATTTTTCAATTTGTTAATGTGGTATATTACATTGATTGATTTGCAGATATTGAAGAATCCTTGCATCCCTGGGATAAATCCCACTTGGTCATGGTGTATGATCTTTTTAATGTGTTGTTGGATTCTGATTGCTAGAATTTTGTTAAGCATTTTTGAATCTATGTTCATCCGTGATATTGGCATGTAAATTTCTTATTTTGTGGCATCTTTGTCAGGTTTTTTTTATTAGGGTGATTGTGGACTCATAGAATGTGTTTGCAAGTTTACCATCCTCTGCAATTTTCTGGAAAAGTTTGAGTAGGATAGGTGTTAGCTCTTCTCTAAATTTTTGGTAGAATCCAGCTGTGAAGCTGTCTGGACCTGGGCTTTTTTTTGCTAGAAGTTTTCTGACTACAGTTTCAATTTCCGTGCTTGTGATGTGTCTGTTAAGGTCTTCTATTTCTTTCTGGTTCAGTTTTGGAGACTTGTACTTTTCTAAGAATCTGTCCATTTCTTCCACGTTGTCCATTTTATTGGCATATAAATTCTGATAGTAGTTTCTAATGATCCTTTGTATATCTGTGCTGTCTGTTGTGATCTCTCCCTTTTCATTTCTAATTTTATTGATTTGATTTTTCTCCCTTTGTTTCTTGATGAGTCTGGCTAACTGTGTGTCAATTGTATTTATCCTTTCAAAGAACCAGCTTTTGGCTTTGTTGATTTTTGCTATGGTCTCTTTTGTTTCTTTTGCATTTATTTCTGCCCTAATTTTTAAGATTTCTTTCCTTCTACTAACCTTGGGGTGCTTCATTTCTTCCTTTTCCAGTTGCTTTAGGTGTAGAGTTAGGTTATTTATTTGGCTTTTTTCTTGTTTCTTGAGGTATGCCTGTATTGCTATGAACTTTCCCCTTAGGACTGCTTTTACAGTGTCCCACAGGTTTTGGGTTGTTGTGTTTTCATTTTCATTCGTTTCTATGCAGAATTTGATTTCTTTTTTGATTTCTTCTGTGATTTGTTGGTTATTCAGGAGTGTGTTGTTCAGCCTCCATATGTTGGAATTTTTAATAGTTTTTCTCCTGTTATTGAGATTTACTCTTACTGCATTGTGGTCAGAAAAAATGCTTGGAATGATTTCAATTTTTCTGAACTTACCAAGGCTAGATTTATGGCCCAGGATGTGGTCTATCCTGGAGAAGGTTCCGTGTGCGCTTGAGAAAAAGGTGAAATTCATTGTTTTGGGATGAAATGTCCTATAGATATCAATTAGGTCTAACTGGTCTATTGTATCATTTAAAGTTTGTGTTTCCTTGTTAATTTTCTGTTTAGTTGATCTATCCATTGGTGTGAGTGGGGTATTAAAGTCTCCCACTATTATTGTGTTATTGTTGATTTCTCCTTTCATACTTGTTAGTATTTGTCTTACATATTGCGGTGCTCCTATGTTGGGTGCATATATATTTATAATTGTTATATCTTCTTCTTGGATTGATCCTTTGATCATTATGTAGTGACCTTCTTTGTCTCTTTTCACAGCCTTTGTTTTAAAGTCTATTTTATCTGATATGAGTATTGCTACTCCTGCTTTCTTTTGGTCCCTATTTGCATGGAAAATCTTTTTCCAGCCCTTCACTTTCAGTCTGTATGTGTCCCCTGTTTTGAGGTGGGTCTCTTGTAGACAACATATATAGGGGTCTTGTTTTTGTATCCATTCAGCCAGTCTTTGTCTTTTGGTTGGGGCATTCAACCCATTTACATTTAAGGTAATTATTGATAAGTATGATCCCGTTGCCATTTACCTTATTGTTTTGGGTTCGAGTTTATACACCCTTTTTGTGTTTCTTGTCTAGAGAATATCCTTTAGTATTTGTTAGAGTGCTGGATTGGTGGTGCTGAATTCTCTCAGCTTTTGCTTGTCTGTAAAGCTTTGATTTCTCCTTCATATTTGCATGAGATCCTTGCTGGGTACAATGATCTGGGCTGTAGGTTATTTTCTTTCATCACTTTAAGTATGTCTTGCCATTCCCTCCTGGCTTGAAGAGTTTCTATTGAAAGATCAGCTGTTATCATTATGGGAAGTCCCTTGTGTGTTATTTGTTGTGTTTCCCTTGCTGCTTTTAATATTTGTTCTTTGTGTTTGATCTTTGCTTATTTGATTCATATGTGTCTTGGTTTGTTTCATCTTGGATTTATCCTGTTTGGGACTCTCTGGGTTTCTTGGACTTGAATGATTATTTCCTTCCCCATTTTAGGGAAGTTTTCTACTATTATCTCCTCAAGAATTTTTTCATGGTCTTTCTTTTTGTCTTCCTCTTCTGGGACTCCTATGATTCGAATGTTGTAGCATTTAATATTGTCCTGGAGGTCTCTAATATTGTCCTCATTTCTTTGAATTCACTTGTCTTTTTTCCTCTTTGATTCAGTTATTTCTACCATTCTATTTTCTAATTCACTCATCCTATATTCTGCTTCTGTTATTCTACTATTTGTTGCCTCCAGAGTGTTTTTGATCTCATTTATTGCATTATTCATTGTATATTGACTCTTTTTTATTTCTTATAGGTCCTTTTTAAACCTTTCTTGCATTTTCTCAATCCTTGTCACCAGACTGTTTAACTGTGATTCCATTTTGATTTCAAGATTTTGGATCAATTTCACTATCATTATTTGGAATTCTTTATCAGGTAAATTCCCTATCTCTTCCTCTTTGGTTTGGTTTGGTGGGCATTTATCCTGTTCCTTTACTTGCTGGGTATTCCTCTGTCTCTTCATCTTGTTTACATTGCTGAGTTTGAGGGGTCCTTTCTGTATTCTGGCAGTTTGTGAAGTTTCCTTTATCATGGAGTTTCGTTGCTCTGTGTGGCTTTGTACAGGTGGCTTGTCAAGATTTCTTGTTTAAGGAAGCTTTTGTTGGTGTTCTGGTGGGTGGAGTTGGATTTCTTCTCTCTCTTTTCTAAGACAAAGGATTGCTTTTCTGCGTGCCTGATGTCCTTTGCCAGCATTCAGAAGTTGTTTGCGGAATTTGCTTGGCGTTTAATTGTACTTTTGATGATTTTGTGGGTGGAGAATGTGGTCTCCCCTTCATATTCCTCCACCAACTTAGCTCCTTCCTGTCCTGTGGAGTTTTGAGAGAGGACTTAGGACTGCTGTCTAGGCCCTGCAGGAAAAGAAGGGCCTCATCTAGGTAAGGGGGTGGAATCTCGTGGTTTTTCTCAAGCTGCCACATGACGTGTGGGGTTTCTCTCGAGTTATGACGGGGAACTCAAGGAGCCTCTTTTGTCCGCAGGGAAGTCCAGTCTCCATTCGAGTTGCGCGGGGGAGCGCGGTATTGCTCTCAAATCATGGTAGGGGAATCAGGCCTCAAGACCCATTGAAGGGGGAATCTCCAGGTCTTTCTCGAGTTGCGGGAGGACAAACTGTGTTCCCTGGACTTGTGACAGTGGCTTCAGGTAGCTTCTCATGGTACCTATGGGAAGTCAGGAATACTGTGGAGTTGGGAGTGTCCACTTGGAACTCCACTCGGGTCGGTGCAATGGAAGAGGGCCTCATCTCGAGTGGAGGTGGGAACCTCAGGATACCTCTCATGTTCTGACGTGGGTCTCTGGGTGTGTATGCCATTTCAAACACGGAGACAGGTCTCAGCCTCTGTGGAGGCATGGAACTCTTCTTTCATCTTGAATTGTCAAAGGTGTTAAAGGCCTCCAGGCGAGTTGAATTTGGAACCTGACCCTCTTTTCCAATTAGCAATTGGGGCATCAGGACTCCCTTCGTGTTGTGAGTGGATTCTCAGCTGACATTCGAATCGGTGCAAGGGAATCAGGCCTGATCTCGACTGGATGGGAAAATATGTGGCTTTTGAATTGTGACAAACACCTGGGTTCCCCTCCAGTGTCAAGTAGATCCCAGCCTTCTCTCAAGGTGTGACGGGGATATCAGCATTCCTTTCCAGGGGAAGCAGGGCAATCGAACCACATCTCAAGTTGAGGAGGGGATTATGGGGCTCTTCTTAACTTGTGGTGGGAAACTCAGTGTTGCTCTCGAGTGGGCATGGGTATTTGGGAAACTTCTGGAATTTCATCAACTGTGTCAAGTACACTTTCGAGTTCCTAGAGGGAACGTGGGCTTTCTTTGTAAATGATGCACCGTAAATTGGCCTCCTTAAGTGTTCAGTTGAGAATTTTCTGTTTTGGGTAGAGCTGTGGTGGGAAACTTAGGGTTCCTCTCGAGTTATGTGTTGACCTGAGGGTTCTGATCGGGTCTCCTCAGGGAAGTCAGATCTGTAGCGTTGCGAGGGACACCTATGGATTCCTCGCACTTCATTGCAGGGATGATTAGGGCCTCATCTCGTGTTAAGGTGGGAACTTCAGGGTTTCTTTCCATTCCTGACATCGATCTCGGGGTCTCCGTGAAGTTGGAACAGGAGAGTCCAGCCTCGTCTTGTGTTGAGGCAGGGAAATCCGCTTGCCTGTTGAGTTGTTCACAGGGCATCAGGGCACTTGTCGAGTTGTATTTGGAACCTGCAGGTTTTTCCGGAGGATGCAACTAGGGTGTCAGTGTCCCTTAGTGTTGTGACTTCATCGTCAAGGTTACATTCGAAGAGGTGCCCGGGATTCAGGACTTAACCTGAGTGGATGGGGAAATCGGTGTCTTTCGGAATGTGGCACGACCCCCGAGGCTTTTTCTCAAGTTTCAGTGTGCAACTGGCCTCCTCCTGAGGTGCAATGGGAAGGTTGGTATCCCTTTTCAGACAAAGCAGGAGAATCCACCCTCATGTCGAGATCAGGAGGGCAGAAGTGTCTCAATTTAAGTTGTGCCAGGAAACTCGGTGTTCCTCTCAAATGAGATCGGTATGTCGGGCAACATTTTAAATTGCATCAAGGGTGTCAATTACCGTTTCGGATGTCAAGAGGGAACGTTGGAATTCTTTCGAGATGCTGCAGTGGGAAAGGGCCTCATATGGAGATGACGGGAAATCTCGTGGTTTTTCTCGCGTTGCAGTGGGATTATTGAGTTAACACGGGGAATTCAGGCAACCTCTCCTGTGGCTCCAGGGAAGTCTAATTTCCATTCGAATTGCGATGGGGAGCTGGGAATTGTTCTCAAATCACTGCAGGTCAAATAGATCTCATCTAGGTTTGTGTCCAGAAACTCTGTGTTCCTCTCCAGGTTGCATTACAGGTTCATCTGGGGAGTCAAGCCTTATCTCAAGTTGAAGCAAAGAACTCCGCTCTACTCTTGAGTTGTGATGTGTATCTATTGTAGCCAATTGAGTGGCTTAAAGGGAGTCAAGCCTCCTGTGGAGTTTTGAGAAGAGACTCAGAATTTCTCTCTAGGCCCTGCACGAAAAGAAGGGCCTCATCTCATGATGACGAAGGAATCTCGTGTTTTTTCTCGAGCTGCGGCCCAACGTGGTGTTTCCCTTGAGTTATGACAGGGAATTCACGGAGACTCTCATGTGGCCCGAGGTAAGTCCAATATCCATTCGAGTTTCATGGGGGAGCATGGCCTGCTCTCCAGTCATGGCAGGGTATTGGGCCTCAAGATGCATTGAAAGGGGAATCTCATGGAGTTTCTCGAGTTGCAGCAGGAAACCCTGGGTTAACTCGACTTTTGACGGTGAACTCAGGGAACTTATCATGGTTCCTATGGGAAGGCAGGAATACTGTCGAGTTGGGAGGTGCCTCTCAGGACTCAAATGGGTTCCGTGCAATGGAAGAAGGCCTCACCTCGTGTTGAGGTGGTAACCTAAGGGTTTCTCTCCTGTTCTGACTTGGGTCTCGGGGTGTGTATGCCATTTCAAACAGGGAGTCAGGTCTTGACTTGTGTGGAGATATGGAACTCTGATTGCCTCTCGAGTTGACAAAGGGGCTTCAGTCACCCACGTGAGTTGAACTTGGGACCTGTACCTCTTTTCTAATTAGCTCCCGAGGCAACAGATCTTCCATCGTGTTCTGAGTTGATCTCGGCTGACATTTGAATTGGTGCAAGGGAATCAGGTCTGATCTCGAGTGGATGGGTAAATACATGGTTTTTGAATTCTGACAAGATCCCCGGGTAGAGGCTGGTCAAGTAGATACCAGCTTAGTCTCGAGTTGCAAAGGGGACGTCTGCATTTCTTTCCAAGTGAAGCATGGCTATCGACCTGCATCTCAAATTGAGGAGGGGAAAATGGGGCTCTTCTTGACTTGTGGCGGGAAACTCAGCATTCCTCTTGATGGGGACAGGTATCTGGGGAAACTTCTGGAGTTTCTTAGAGCATGTCAAGTACTCTTTCGAGTTCCAAGAGGGAACGTGGGCTTGCTTTGGAAATGTAGCAGCGTCAAAGGGGCACCTAAAGCGTGCAGGGGAGAATTTGGTGGATTGGGTGGAGTTGTGGCAGGAAGCTACAAGTTCCTCTCGAGATGCATGTCGACCTGGAGGACCTGCTCATGTCTCCTAAATTAAGTCAAAGCTGCTTTGGTAATGGAGGGGCACCTCGGGATTCCTCGAGCATGGCTTCAGGGATGAATAAGGCCTCATCTCGGGTTGAGGCGGGAACCTAAGGGTTCCTCTCTATTTCAGACATCAATCTCGGGGTCTCTGCGAAGTTGGAAGAGAGGAGTCAGGCCTCATCTTGTGTTGAGGCACGAAAGACCGCTTGCCTCGCAAGTGTATTATGGGGTTTCAGGCCACGTGTCGAGCTATATTTAGAACCTGTGGCTTTTTCCGGTGGATGTAACAGGGGTGTCAGTGCCCCTTAAAGTTCTGACTTCATCCTTGGGATTACATTCGAAAAGGTGCCCGTGCTTCGAGTCTTACCTTGAGTGTATGGGGAAACCGACGTCTTTCAGAATGTTGCACGACCCATGAGACTTCCTCTCTATTTCAGTGTGAGACCAGGCTAATACAGAGGTGTGATGGAATGGTCGGGATCCATTTCCAGACAAAGTAGCGGAATCGATCCTCATGTCGAAATAATAAGGGGAGAAGGGCTCAGATTAAGTTTTGTCAGGAACGTCGGTGTTCCTCTCTAGTAAGAACGGTAAGTCAGGGAACGTTTTGAGTTGCATCAAGGGTGTCAAGTACCGTTTGGAAATGCAAGAGGGAACGTGGGATTTCTCTCAAGACGCTGCAGTGGGAAAGGGCCTCATCTCGTGATAATGGGGGAACTTCGTGGTTTTCCTCGAGTTGCAGTGGAATTCTGGAGCTACCACTGAGAACTCACGGAGCCTCTCGTGTAGCCCTAGGGAAGACAAATATCCATTGAAAATGGCGTGGGAGAGCTGGGGATTGCTCTCTAGTCGCTGCAGGGCAGAGAGAACTCTTCTAGTCTTCTAGGCATGTGTCCAGAAATTCCGTGTACCCCTTCAGCTGTGCTAGGGATCTCAGGGTAGCATTCAAGCTTCAGTCGGGGAGTCAGGCCTCATCTCGAGGTGAAGTAAAGAACTCCCCTCTACTCTCGATTTGCCAAAGCTAGCTCTTGAAGCCCATTGTGTTAAAAAAAAAAAAAAAAGGGAATCAAGCCTTCTGTGGAGTTTTGAGAGACGACTCAGGGTTGCTCTCTAGGCCCAGCAGGAAAAGAAGGGCCTCATCTGGTGTTGTCGGGGGAATCTCATGGTGTTTGCTCAAGCTGCGGCTCGACGTGTGGTATTTCTGTCCGGCTATGACGGGGAAATCAGGGAGCCTCTCTTGTGGCCCCAGGGAAGTCCAGTCCCCATTCGAGTGGCGAGGGCGGCCCAGGATGGCTCTCGAGCCACAGCAGGGGAATCGGGCTTGAAGACGTGTTGAAGGGGGTATCTCGAGACGTTTCTCGAGTTGCTATAAGAATCCCTAGGTTCCCTGGCTTGTGACGGTGACCTCTGGCAGCTTCCCTTGGTGCCTATGAGAAGGGAGAATACTGTGAAGTTCAGAGGGCTTTCTTGGAACTCCCCTGGATTCAGTGCCATGGAAGAGGCCCTCATCTGGAGGTGAGGCAGGAATCTCAGGCTTCCTCTCCTGTTCTGACATCGATCTTGGGGTCTTTGGGGGTTTGGAACAGGGAGTTAGGCCTCGCCTTGTGTGGAGGCATGGAACATCGCTTGCCTCTGGAGGTGTTCATCGGGTGTCAGGCCACTTGTCGAGTTGTCCTTGGAACCAGCGGCTCTTTCGGGGGGATGCACGCAGGGTGTCAGTGCCCCTTCATGTGGTGACTTCATCCTCGGGCTTCCATTGGAAAAGGTGCGCAAGCATCGGGTCTTCTCTTGCGTGGACGGGGGAATCAGTGTTTTTCGGAATGTGGCACGAACCACGAGGCTTGCTCTCGAGTTTCCAAGTGAGACCGGCCTCCTCCTGAGGTAGGACTGGAAGGTCGCGGTCCCTTTCCAGACAAAGCAGGGGGATCGACCCTCATGTCAAGATCAGGAGGGAAGAAGGGTCTCAGAGGAAGTTGTGCCTGGAACCTCGGTGTTCCTCTCCAATGAGATTGGTATGTTGGGCCACATGAGAAATTTCCTGAAGGCTGTCTAGTTCCATTTCGATCATCCAGTGGGTTCGTGGGATTTCTCTCAAAACCTTGCAGCGGGAAAGGGCCTCTTCTGACGATGACTGGGCAACCAGTTTGTTATTCCCGACTTATAACGGGATTCTCGAGTTATGACGGCGAACTCAGGGAGCCTCTCGTGTGGCCCCAGGAAAGGCGAATCTCCATTCAAAATGGTGTGGGAGAGCTGGGGATTGCTCTCAAGTCGCTGCAGGGCCAAGAGACCTCTTCTAGTCTTCTAGGCGTGTGTCCAGAAACTCCGTCTTCCCCTTTAGGGGCGCTAGGTATCTCAGGGTTGCATTCAAGCTTCAGCGGGGGAGTCATGCCTCATCGCGAGTTGAAACAAAGAACTCCCCTCTCCTCTCGAGTGTACAAGGCTAGCTCTTGAAGCCCTTTTTTTTTTTTTTAAGGGGAATCAAGCCTTCTGAGGAGATGTGAGAGAGGACTGGGGGTTGCTGTCTAGGCCCTGCAGAAAATGAAGGGCCTCATCTGGCGATGTCGGGGGAATCTCATGGTGTTTTCTTGAGCTGCGGCTCGAAGTGTGATGTTTTTCTCAAGCTATGATGAGGAACTCAGGGAGCCTCTCTTGTGTTTCTAGGGAAGTCCAGTCCCCATTCGAGTAGCAAGGAGGGTCCAGGATGGCTCTCGAGTCATGGCAGGGGAATCGGGCCTCAAGACATCTTGAAAGGGGTATCTCGAGGTGTTTCTCGAGGTGCTGTAAGAATCCCTAGTTTCCCTCTGCTTGTGACGGTGACCTCTTGCAGCTTCCCTTGGTGCCTATGAGAAGGGGCAATACTGTGCATTTGAGAGGGTTGTCTTGAGATTCCCCTGGGTTCAGTGCCATGGAAGAGGGCCTAATCTTCAAGTGAGGCTGGAATCTCAGGCTTCCTCTCCTGTTCTGACATCGATCTCGGGGTCTTTGAGGGTTTTGAACAGGGAGTTAGGCCTCGCCTTGTGTGGAGGCATGGAATTCCACTTGCCTCTCGAGGTGTTCATGGGGTGTCAGGTCACTTGTCAAGTTGTCCTTGGAACCATCAGCTCTTTCGGGTGGATGCACCCAAGTTGTCAGTGCCCCTTCTTGTGGTGACTTCATCCTCGGGGTTCCATTCGAAAAGGTGCACAGGCATTGGGACTTCTCCTGAATGGACAGGGAAATCGTTGTTTTTCGGAATGTGGCACGAACCACGAGGCTTCTACNAAAATGAAGGGCCTCATCTGGCGATGTCGGGGGAATCTCATGGTGTTTTCTTGAGCTGCGGCTCGAAGTGTGATGTTTTTCTCAAGCTATGATGAGGAACTCAGGGAGCCTCTCTTGTGTTTCTAGGGAAGTCCAGTCCCCATTCGAGTAGCAAGGAGGGTCCAGGATGGCTCTCGAGTCATGGCAGGGGAATCGGGCCTCAAGACATCTTGAAAGGGGTATCTCGAGGTGTTTCTCGAGGTGCTGTAAGAATCCCTAGTTTCCCTCTGCTTGTGACGGTGACCTCTTGCAGCTTCCCTTGGTGCCTATGAGAAGGGGCAATACTGTGCATTTGAGAGGGTTGTCTTGAGATTCCCCTGGGTTCAGTGCCATGGAAGAGGGCCTAATCTTCAAGTGAGGCTGGAATCTCAGGCTTCCTCTCCTGTTCTGACATCGATCTCGGGGTCTTTGAGGGTTTTGAACAGGGAGTTAGGCCTCGCCTTGTGTGGAGGCATGGAATTCCACTTGCCTCTCGAGGTGTTCATGGGGTGTCAGGTCACTTGTCAAGTTGTCCTTGGAACCATCAGCTCTTTCGGGTGGATGCACCCAAGTTGTCAGTGCCCCTTCTTGTGGTGACTTCATCCTCGGGGTTCCATTCGAAAAGGTGCACAGGCATTGGGACTTCTCCTGAATGGACAGGGAAATCGTTGTTTTTCGGAATGTGGCACGAACCACGAGGCTTCTACTCGAGTTTCCAAGTGAGACCTGCCTCCTCCTTCATTGGGACAGGAAGGTCGGGATCCCTTTCCAGATAAAACAGGGGGATTGACCCACATTTCAACATCAGGAGGGAAGAAAGGGCTCAGAGGAGTTTGTGCCGGGAACCTCGGTGTTCCTTTCCAATGAGACCACTATGTTGGGCCACATTTGAAGTTTCCTCAAAGCTGTCAGAGAAGGCAATGGCACCCCACTCCAGTACTCTTGCCTGGAAACTCCCATGGGTGGAGGAGCCTGGTAGGCTGCAGTCCATGGTGTCTCGAAGAGTCGGGCACAAATAAGTGACTTCACTTTCACTTTTCACTTTCATTCATTAGAGAAGAAAAGGGCAACCCACTCCACTGTTCTTGCCTGTAGAATCCCAGGGATGGGGGAGCCTGGTAGGCTGCCATCTCTGTGGTCACACAGAGTCGGAGACAACTGAAGAACCTTAGCAGCAGCAGCAGTAGCAAGGCTGTCAAGTTCTGTCTCGATGATCCAGTGGGTTCTTGGGATTTCTCTCAAGAGGCTGCAGCGGGAAAGGGCCTCATCTGGCGATGACTAGGCAACCACGTGGTTGTTCTCGACTTACTGCAGGATTCTCGAGTTACGACGGGGAACTCAGGGAGCCTCTCGTGTGGCCACAGGGAAGACCAATCTCCACTCAAAATGGCGAGGGAGAGCTGGGGATTGCTCTCGAGATGCTGCAGGGCAAAGAGACCTCCTCTAGTCTTCTAGGCGTGTGTCCAGAAACTCCGTGTTCCCCTTCAGGGGCGCTAAAGATCTCAGGGTGGCATTCAAGCTTCAGCCAGGAAGTCAGGCCTCGAATTGAGTTAAAGCAAAGAACTCCCCTCTCCTTTCGAGTTTCCAAGGCTAGCTCTTGAAGCCCATTGTGTTAAAAACAACAACAACAACAACAACAACAAAGGGAATCACGCCTTCTGTGGGGTTTTGAGAGAGGACGCGGGGTTGCTCTCTAGGCCCTGCAAGAAAAGAATGGCCTCAACTGGAGATGTTGGGGGAATCTCAAGGTGTTTCCTCAATCTGCAGCTCGACCTGGGGCGTTTCACTTGAGCTACGACGGGGAACTCAGAGAGCCTTTCTTGTAGCCCCAGAGAAGTCTAGTCCACATTCGGGTGGAGAGGAGGGCCCGGGATGGCTCTCGAGTCACGGCAGAGAATCGGGCTTTAAGACATGTGGAAGTGGATATCTCCAGATGTTTCTCGAGTTGATTTAAGAATCAGTATGTTTCCTTGGCTTGTGACGGTGACCTCTGGCAGCTTCCTTTGGTGCCTATGAGAAGGGGCAATAATGTACAGTTGAGAGGGTTGTCTTAGGACTCCCCTGTGTTCAGTGCCATGGAAGAGGGCCTCATCTGGAGGTGAGGCTGGAATCTAAGGCTTTCTCTCCTGTTCTGACATGGATTTCGGGGACTTTGGGGGTTTTGAACAGGGAGTTAGTCCTCGTATTGTGTGGAGGCATGGAACTTCACCTCCCTCTCGAGGTGTTCATGGGGTGTCAGGACACTTGTCGAGTTGTCCTTGGAACCAGCGGCTCTTTCGGGAGGATGCACCCAGGTTGTCAGTGCCCCTTCGTGTGGTGTCTTCATCCTCAGGGTTCCACTGGACAAGTTGCCCAGGCATCGGTACTTCTTTTGAGTGGACAGGGAAATCGGTGTCTTTCAGAATGTGGCACGACACACGAGGCTTCCTCTCGAGTTTCCAAGTGAGTCCAGCCTCCTCCTGAGTTGGGACTGTAAGGTCGTTATCCCTTTCCAGACAAAGCAGGGGGATTGACCATCACGTCGAGATCAGGAGGGAAGAAGGGGCTCAGAGGAAGTTGTGCCGGGAACCTCGGTGTTCCTCTCCAATGAGACTGGTATTTTGGGCCATATTTGAAGTTTCCTCAAGGCTGTCAAGTTCCGTTTCGATGATCCAGTGCGTTCATCAGATTTCTCTCAAGACGCTACAGCCGGAAAGGGCCTCATCTGGCGATGACTGGGCAACCACGTGGTTGTTCTCGACTTATGGCGGGATCCTCGAGTTAAGACGGGGAACTCAGGGAGCCTCTGGTGTGGCCCCAGGGAAGACCAATCTCCATTCAAAATGGCGTGGGAGAGCTGGGGATTGCTCTCGAGTCGCTGCAGGGCAAAGAGACCTCTTCTAGTCTTCGATGCATGTGTCTAGAAACTCCGTGTTTCACTTCAGGGTCGCTAGGGATCTTGGGGTTGCATTCAAGCTTCAGCCGGTGAGTCAGGGGTCGGCTCTAGTTGAAGTAAAGATCTCTCCTCTCCTCTCAAGTTGCCAGGCCTAGATATTGAAACCCATTTTGTTAAAAAAAAATGGGAATCAAGCCTTCTATGGAGTTTTAAGAGAGGACTCGGTGTTGCTCTATAGGCCCTGCCAGAAAAGAAGGACGTCATCTGGCATTATCGGAGGAATTTCATGGTGTTTTCTCGAGCTGCACCTCAGTGTGTGGCGTGTCTCTTTAGCTATGACGGGGAACTCAAGGAGCCTCTCTTGTGGCCCCAGGGAAGTCCAGTCCCCATTTGAGTGGCAAGCAGGACCCGGGATGGCTCTCGAGACACTGCAGGGGAATCGGGCTTCAAGACGTGTTGAAGGGGGCATCTCAAGTTGTTTCTCGAGTTGCTGTAAGCATCCCTAGGTTCCCTGGGCTTGTGACGGTGACTTCTGGCAGATTCTATAGGTCCATATGAGAAGGGGCATTACTGTGCACTTGAGAGATTTGTCAAGGAACTCCCCTGGGTTCAGTAACAAGGAAGAGGGCTTCATCTGGAGGTGAGACGTGAATCTCATGCTTCCTCTCCTGTTCTGACATCGATCTCAGGGTCTTTGGGGGTTTGGAAGAGGGAGTTAGGCCTCGTATTGTGTGGAGGCATGGAACTCCGCTTGCCTCTCGAGGTGTTCATGGGGTGTCACACCACTTGTCGAGTTGTACTTGGAACCAGTGGCTCTTTCAGAAGGATTCACCCAGGGTGTCAGTGCCCCTTCGTGTTTTGACTTCATCCTCGGGGTTCCTTTTTAAAAGGTGCCCAGGCATTGAGACTTCTCTTGAGTGGATGGGGAAATCGGTGTCTTTCGGAATCTGGCACAAACCACGAGGCTTCCTCTCGAGTTTCCAAGTGAGAACAGCCTGCTCCTGAGGTGGCACTGGAAGATCGGGATCCCTTTCCAGACAAAGCAGGGGTATCGACCCTCATGTCAAGATCAGGAGGGAAGAAGGGGCTCAGAGGAAGTTGTGCCAGGAACTTCGGTGTTCCTTTCCAATGAGACCGGTATGTTGGGCCACATTTGAAGTTTCCTCAAGGCTGTCTAGTTCCGTTTCGATGATCCAGTGGGTTCGTGGAATTTCTCTGCAGACGCTGCAGCGGGAAAGAGCCTCATCTGGCGATGACTGGGCAACCACGTGTTTGTTCTCGACTTACGGCGGGATTCTAGAGTTAAGTCGGGTAACTCAGGGAGCCTCTCATGTGTCCCCAGGGAAGACCATTCTCCATTCAAAATTGCGTGGTAGAGCTGGGGATTGCTCTCGAATCGCTGCAGGTCAAAGAGACCTATTCTAGTCTTCTACGTGTGTGTCCAGAAACTCCTTGTTCCCCTTCAGGGGCGTTAGGGATCTCGGGGTTGCTTTCAAGCTTCAGCCTGGTAGTTAGGCCTCGTCTCAAGTTGAAACAAAGAACTCCCCTCTCCACTCGAGTTTCCAAGGGTAGCTCTTGAAGCCCTTTGTGTTAAAATAAACAGGAATAAAGCCTTCTTTGGAGTTTTGAGAGAGGACTCGTGGTTGCTCTCTAGGCCCTGCAAGAAAAGAATGGCCTTATCTGGCGATGTCTGGGAAATCTGATGGTGTTTTCTCGAGCTCCAGCTCCACGTATGGCATTTATCTCGAGCTACGACGGGGAACTCAGGGAGCCTTGCTTGTGGCTGCAGGGTAGTCCAGTCCCCATTCGAGTGGCTAGGAGGTCCCTGGAAGGTTCTCGTGTCACGGCAGGGGACTCGGGCTTCAAGACATGTTGAAGGGGGTATCTCGAGGTGTTTCTCGAGTTGCTGCAAGAATCCCTAAGTTCCCTTGGCTTGTGACGCTGACCTCAGGCAGCTTCTCTTGGTGCCAATGAGAAAGGAGAATACTGTGCAGTTGAGAGGCTTCTCTTGGGATTCCCCTGGGTTCAGTGCCATGGAACAGGGCCTCATCTGGAGGTGAGGCGGGAATCTCAGGCTTCCTTTCCTGTTCTGTCATCTATCTTGGGGTCTTTGGGTGTTTTGAACAGGGAGTTAGTCCTCGTCTTGTTTGGAGGCATGGAACTCCGCTTGCCACTCGAGTTGTTCATTGGGTGTCAGGCCACTTGTCGAGTTGTACTTGGAACCATTGTCTCTTTCAGAAGCATGCACCCAGGGTGTCAGTGCCCCTTCATGTGGTGACTTCATCCTCGGTGTTCCATTGGAAAAGGTGCCCAGGCTTCGGGACTTCTCTTGAGTAGATGGCAAAATCGGTGTCTTTAGGAACGTGGCCTGACCCACGAGGCTTCCTCTCGAATTTTCAAGTGAGAGCGACCTCCTCCTGAGGTGGAACTGGAAGGTTGGATCCCTTTCCAGACAAAGCAGGAGGATCAACCCTCATGTCGAGATCAGGAGGGAAGGACGGGCTCAGAGAAAATTGTGCTGGGAACCTCGGTGCCCTTTCCAATGAGACCGGTATGCTGGGCAACATTTGAAATTTCCTTAAGGTTGTCAAGTTCCGTTTCGATGATCCATTGGCTTCGTGGGATTTCTCTCAAGACGCTGCTGTGGGAAAGGCCCTCATCTTGAGATGACTGGGCAACCACGTGGTTATTCTAGACTTACGGCAGGATTCTCAAGTTACGACGGGGAACACAGGGAGCCTCTCGTGTTGCCCCAGAAAATTCCAATCTCCATGCAAATGGCCTTGGAGAGCTGGCGATTCCTCTCGAGTTGCTGCAGGGCAAAGAGACCTGTTCTAGGCTTTAGTCCAGAAACCCTGTTTTCCACTTCTGGAGTGCTATGGATCTTGGAGTTGCCTTCAAACTTCAGCCGGGGAGTCAGGCCTCGTCTTGAGTTGATGCATATAACTCCTTTTTCCTCTCGAATTTCCACGGCTAGACCTTGGAGCCCACTGTGTGGCCAAAATGGAATCAAGCCTTCTGTAGGGTTTTGAGAGGGAACTTGGGATTGCTCTCTAGGCCCTGCAAGAAAAGAAGGGACTCATCTGGCGATGTCAGGGGATTCTCATGGTGTTGCTCGAGCTGCTCCTTGATGTGTGGCTTTTCCCTCGAGTTACTATGGGGAACTCAGGGAGCCTCTGTTATGGCCTCAGGGAAGTCCAGTCTTAATGCAAGTGGTGAGGAGGGCCCGGGATGGCTCTTGGTCACGGCAGGGGAATCGGGCTTCAAGACGTGTTGAAGGGGGTATCTCGAGGTGTTTCTCGAGTTGCTGTAAGAATCCCTAGGTTCCCTCGGCTCGTGACGGTGACCTCTGGCGGCTTCCCTTGGTGTGTATGAGAAGGGGTCATACTGTGCAGTTGAGAGAGTTGTCTTGGGACTCCCCTGGGTTCAGTGCCATGGAAGAGAGCCTCATCTGGAGTTGAGGCTGGAATCTCAGGCTTCCTCTCCTGTGCTGACATCAATCTCGGCGTCTTTGGGCATTTTGAACATGGAGTTAGGCCTCGTCTTGTTTGGAGACATGGAACTCGGCTTGCCTCTCGAGTTTTTCCTGGGGTATCAGGCCACTTGTCAAATTGTACTTGGACCCAGCGGCTCTTTCGGGAGGATGCACCCAAGGTGTCAGTTCCCCCTCATGTGGTGAACTTCTTCCTCGGGGTTCAATTGGAAAAGGTGCCCAGGCATCGTGACTTCTCTTGAGTGGATGGGGAAATCAGGGTCTTTTGGAATGTGGCCCGACCCATGAGGCTTCCTCTCGAATTTCTAAGTGAAAGCGGCCTCCTCCTGATGTGGGACTGTAAGATCGGGATCCCTTTCCAGACAAAGCAGACAGATGGACCCTCATGTCGCGTTTAGGAGGGAAGAAGGGATTCAGAGGAAGTTTTGCAGGGAACCTCGGTGTTCCTCTCCAATGAGACCAGTATGTTGGGACACATTTGAAATTTCCTTAAGTGTGTCAAGTTCCGTTTAGATGATCCAGTGGGTTCGTGGGATTTCTCTCAAGACGCTTCAGCAGGAAAGGGCCTCATGTGGCAATGACTGGGCAACCAGGCTCTTGTTCTCGACTTTCAGCGGGATTCTCGAGTTACTACAGTGAACTCATGGAGCCTCTCTTGTGGCCCCAGGGAAGACCAATCTCCATTCAAAATGGCATGGGGAGATGGGATTGCTCTGGAGTCACTGCAGGGCAAAGAAACACGTTTTAGTCTTTTGTCCAGAAACTCCTTGTTCCCCTTCAGTGGTGTCAGGGTTCTCGGGGTTACATTTAAGCTTCAGTCGGGGAGTCAGGCCTCGTCTCGACTTGAAGCAAAGAACTGCCCTCTCCTCTCGAGTTGCCACGGCTAGCTCTTGAGCCCATTGTGTTTTAAAAAAGCAATCCATCCTTCTGTGCCATTTTGAGAGGGGATTCCGGATTGCTCTCTTGGCCCTGCAGGAAAACAAGGGCCTCATCTGGTGATGTCACGGGAATCTCATGGAGTTTTCTTGAGCCGCGGCTCGACGTGTGGTGTTTCTATCTAGCTACGACAGGGAACGCAAGGAGCCTCTCTTGTGTCCCCAAGGAAGTCCAGTCCCCATTCGAGTGGTAAGGAGGGCCCAGGATTGCTCTCGATTCACTACAGGAGAATCGGGCTTCAAGACGTGTTGAAGGGGGTATCTCGAGGTGTTTCTTGAGTTGCTCTAAGAATCCCTAGGTTCCCTCGGCTTGTGACGGTGCCCTCTGTCAGCTTCTCTTGGTACCTATGAGAAAGGGGAGTACTGTACAGTTGAAAGGGTTGTCTTGGGATTCCTCTGGGTTCAGTGCCATGGAAGAGGGCCTCATGTGGAGTTGAGGCTTGAAACTCAGGCTTCCTCTCCTGGTCTGACATCGAACTCCGGGTCTTTGAGGGTTTTGAACAGGGAGTTAGGCCTCGTTTTCTGTGGAGGCATGGAACTGGGCTTGCCTCTCGAGGTGTTCATGGGGTGTCATGTCACTTGTGAAGTTGTACTTGGAACCAGCGGCTCTTTTGGGAGGATGCACCCAGGGTGTCAGTGCCCCTTCGTGTGGTGACTTCATCCTCGGAGTTCCATTGGAAAATGTGCGCAGGCATCGGGACTTCTCTTGAGTGGACGAGGAAATAGGTGTCTTTCGGAATGTGTCATGAAACACGAGGCTTCATCCTGTGTTTCAGTCTGAGTCCGGTCTCTTCCTGAGTTGAGACAGGAAGGTTGGGATCCGCTTCCAGACAAAGCACAGGAATTGACCTTCATGTTGAGATCAGGAATGGAGACAGGGCGCAGATTAAGTTGTGCCTGGAAATTCCTTGATACTCTCGAATGAAACGGGTATGTTAGGGAACTTTTCGAGTTGCATCAAGGCTGTCAAGTACCATATCGAATTTTAAGAGGGAAAGTGGGATTTCTCTCGAGGCACTGCAGGGGGAAAGGGACTCATCTCTCGATGATGGGGAAGCTTTGTCATTTTTCTCGAGATGCGTTCAGAATTTCGAGTTATGACTCAGACTTCAGGGAGCCTCTGTTGTTGCCCCAGGGAAGTTCTATTTCCATTTGAGTTGCGAGGGTGTCTGGGGCTTGCTCTCAAGTTACTGCAGGGCAAAGAGATCTAATCTAGGCTTCTGTCCAGAAATTACATATTCATCTCCAGTGGCGACAGGGATCTTGATGTTGCATTCAATGTTAATCCGTGGAGTCAGGCCTTGTCTTGAGTTGAAGCAAAGAATTCCACTCTTCTCTCGAGTTGTGACGGCTATCTCTTGGAGTCCATTGATGGCCTAAAGGGAGTCAAGTCTCCTGTAAAATTTTGAGAGGGGCTCGGGATTGCTCTCTAGGCCTTGCAGGAAAAGAAGGCACTCAGCTCTAGATGATGGAGCAATCTCGTGGTTTGTTTCGAGCTCTGTGCCACGAGTGGTGTTTCTCTCATGTTACGACGGGGAATTCAGGGAGCCTCTCGTGTGGCCCCAGGGAAGTCCAGTCTCCATTCGAGTGGAGTATCCCTCTTCAGATACCACGCCATGTGTCACATGGCCACAGTCTCCCTGGTTAACACCTTTGCAGACCCTGGACGTGGGATCACATGTCCACATTCTGCAGGGTGAATGTCCTCCAAGACCCTGAATTTGAGGTCACATACCCACAGTTTCCAAAGTGAACCCACCTCAAGACCCTGCATCTGGAGTTGCAAGTCCAGTTTCACGGGTGACCTCACGTCCCAGACACTTGTCCTTTTTTTCACACATCCACAGGCTCCATGTTGACTGCTTTGAAGTACCTGCACCTGGGGTCACATATCAAAATTCTTGTTGACACCGCTCATACCCCACACTTGGATTCACATGTCCATAGTCTCCAGGTTGAATACACCTTACCAGGTTCACAAGTACATGTTAATTTGGGTGACACCTTCCCAGAGCCTGTATGTGTGGTCACACATCCAGAGTCTCCTTGGTGTGACCTCTCCCCAGATCTGGGACCTTGCGTCACATGTCCACTGGCCCCAGGCTAACCCCACTTCCCAGAACCTCTACCTGGGGTCGCATGTGTAGGGTCTAAAGGGTGACCCACCTCCCAGATCCTGCACCTGGGGTCACTCATAAACGGTATCCAGGATGAGACTACCTCCAGACTATGTACCTGTTGTCTCATGATCACAGTGCCCAGTGTGACATCTCCTTCCAGACTCTGCACCTAAGGTCCCATGTCCACAAGATCCAGGGGTTCCCCCTCCCACACCCTGGACCAGGGGCGCATTTCTACAGTCTGAAGTGTGACTCCACCTCCTAGAAACTGCACATGGGGTCACACATAAACAGTCTCCAGGCTAACCCCCACTTGATCCTGTACCTGGTGTCAAATATCTGTAGTAACCAGTGTGAATCCCACCCAGACCACATACATGGGATCACATGTCCACAGTCTCTAGTATGAGCAAACATCCAGACTTTGTACCTGAGGACTCAGGACCACAATGTCCTGTGACTCCACATTCCTGTCTCTGCATGTAGGGTGACATGTCCAGAGTCTTCAAGTTAACCCCTCCCAGACTATTCACCTGATGTAACAATCCACAATCCCCAGAGTGACACCACATCCCAGATCCTGCATCTGAGATCAAACATCATAGGGTCTGCAGGGAGAGCACTCTCCCCAGACCCTGCATTTTGGGTCACACATTCATAGTCCTCAGGGTGACCCCACTACCCAGACCCAGTAACCAGACACACTTGCACACAACCCCACCTTCAAGACCCTATCCCTGGAATTTCACATCCATATTCTCCATGATGAACTACTCTCAGATCATGCACCTGGGATCACACACCCACAGTTTCCAGGGTGACCCCTTTCTCCCCAGCATCAGGGTTTATATGACCACAGTCTCCATGTTCACACCCCACATCAGATCCTTTACAGAGTGTCACATGGCCACAGTTTCCCTGATGAACTCCTTCATAGACTTTATTCATAGGGTTACATGTTAATAGTCTCCAGACTGAATAATCTCCCAGACCCGGCACCAGGGTTCACATGTCTACAATCTCCATGGTGACCCCACCTCCAAGACACTTCACCTGGCTTTACACATCCACAGGCTCCAGGGTCAGCCTCTACCCCATACACTGCATTTTGGTCTCCTGTCATCTTTCTCCAGGGAGAATTATCCTCACAGAACCTGCACCTGAGGTCACATGTCCACAGTCTCCACAGAGATCCCCCTCTCCAGACACTGAACATGGTGTTAGATGACCACGGTCCAGGGTGACCCTTACTACCAGACCTTTCACATGAAATCACACATCCACAGGCTAAAGGGTCAGCCCTTTGAAATACAAGCACCTGGGATCAAATGTCCACAGTCTCCTTGGTGACACCTTGCCCAGACTCTGTTCCTGGTGTCACATTTCCAGTTTCCAGGGTAACCGCCTCTGCCAGAACCTACACCTGGGGTCCCATTTCCACTTTATCCATGGTGACCCCACCTCACCAGAACTTTTCTGTCTGGTCACATGTACATAGTCTTCATGGTGATCAGCACTCCCATACTTTGAACCTCTGGTCACATTTCCAGTCTGCAGGGTGACACCCCACCCCCCAGACCCATATCTGTGGATATAGTCCACAGATTTCAGGGTGACACTACCACATTAGTCCAAGTGCCTGGGATGACACAGCCACAGTTTCCATTGTGAGCTCCCCTCCAAGACCATATTTTGGTGTTACATGTCTACAGTTTCCAAGGTGACACCAACCCAGATCCTGTATCTGAGATCACATGTCTTCAGTCCCAAGGGTGACCTCTCACAGTCACTGTATTTGAGGTCACATATCTAGTCTATACCATGTGCATTCTCTCAGACCCAGTACCTGGTGACACATGTCCATAGTCTCTGGGGTGCTGCTATTTCCCAGATCTTGTACCTGAGGTCATATGTCCACAGTCTCCAGTGTGACGCCCCCCTGCCAGACCCTGGACCTGGTGTGCACATGTCCACAGTCTCCAGGGTGAAAATCTTTCCCAGATTGTATAATTGGAGTCACACATTCACATTTTGCAGCGTGAAGCAACCTCACTGACTCTGTTCTGTGGTATCAGGACCACAGTCTTGAGGTGATCTAATCTTACAGACCTTGCCTCTGGGTTCTCATAACCACTCTCTCCAAGGTAAACCCCTCCCAGAACCTGTACTAGAGGTAACATATTCACAGTCTCCAGGGTGACCCCATCTCACCGACCATATATCTGGGGTCATACGTCCACAATCCTTGGGTGAGACCCTACCCATACACTTCACATTCAGTCACACATCCAGAGTCTCGAGGCTTACCCCACCCCCCAGACCCTGCATCTGGGGTCAAATTTCACAGTCTCTAGGATGACACATCTCCACAGACCCTGTACCTGGCGTCATACAGGCAGTCTCTGCGATGACCCCATCCCCCAGACCCTGGCCCTGTGGAACCATGTCCATAACTGGCATGGTAACCCCACTTCCTAGACCCTACACCTAGAGTAGCACATCCGCATTTTCTATGGTGACCCCCTCCTAAAGCATGCATCATGTATCACGTGTCCACAGTCTCCAGGTAGAGCACCCTCACCTAAATCTGCACTTTGAATCACACATTCACAGTCCTCAGGGTGACCCCACTTCCCAGATGAATGAAAGGCATAAAAGCAGAGTGCCTTTTCAGACATCTGTCTATCAGCAACTGTCTAGATTCTAAGATGTGAGAACTCCAGGTTTACAAGAGGCCCTAATTTCCAGGGTCATAGGCAATATATTTGCCTGCATTTTCTGAGCCTTGTGAACCCATTCCTAGCTTATATTGGGTCTGCCCCTGCGGAAACAGGCTTGGGAAATTGTCTAAGAGTGCTGAATGCCATACTGTTATTACCTTGATTAGGTGACATTCTAATGGAAAAAATCCTGCAACAAGGAGTTGCAAGATGCCTGCTTACACAAGAAATTGAAAAATTTTGACCAAAACTATTGATGTCATAAGTAGAAAAACATCATTTGAATGGATTATTAGGCAGCTGCCAGCCCACACCCTTTTAGCACCAACAGAGAGAAAATGCTAATTTTGCCAACAAGGTTCAATAACCAGGTTCACACTCAGTATGTGTCTCTGTGGTATCCAATAATTTTCCAAACAGACCTAGGATCACTGGATCTCTCCTACAGAGATAACGTGATGGAAATTTACTCTGAAGGGTGAGTCTTGAGGTGAGTATTTCTCCAAGGCCACAGCTGGGAGGCCTCACACCAAGGCCACAGAAGTGGACCCCAGAACCAAAGTCAACTATGAATCTGACTGAATCCCTTTGCGACTGTTGCCAAAAGCCCTTGATCATCATGAGCAAGCTTCCTGACTCCCTACCAGGCAAAGATGCCCACTCCAGTAAACACCCTATGGTGCTCCAACTTAACATCAACTTTCCAGCAGTAATTTTCTTTGTCTTGAAGCCACAAAAGCTGTCGACTTTCCTGAGTCTGTAAGCAGGTTCGCCTGCTGCACTCACAGTGCCCACTTTATCTCTGCTCTTTGTTCTTAAGAAAAACTCACTCCCTTCTGAGACACTCTATGTCTGGAAATTCTTTCCAACTCGTACTCAGATTGTTTGAACAAGTCTCCCATCACCAGGGCTGCTTTTCTGGAGCACACTCACCATTTGTTTTCCACTCCCAACTCAGAGCACAAAGGCCCTCTCAGCCTGGTTATTCCCTCTCACATTCCACTGTTCCTGGGCAGGCTGTCTTATGTGTACTGGAGAGGCCTCTGTAGTGTCATGAGGAAGAAACAAGAGGTACCCATGAAGTCTCCCACACCAGCACAGCAACCAGTACACCGAAACTGACCTCTTCACTGTAGATGGGCCTGGGGGTGTTTCAGGGGAAGTCCCCCAACATGTCCTTGTTCTCATCTAACCCCAGCACTGTCCACGTGAGAGTCACTAAGCTACTCTGCGATGACTGCACAGAGACGATACTTGTTCACTCGCACCTCCCAGGAACATGGGATTCTTATGGGCAGACACCTCCCAGGAAAGTGAGTTCAGCTGGACAGTTATGCAACAGGGCTCAGCATCCGGGAACTGTCCACAAACTTCTCATTGCAGAGCACCCCGAGCCCCTCTGTTGGACAGATCTGATTTTGAGCCCCTCGGAGCAGGATCTGAGGTAACAAACAGCAGCTTCTTGACAGGTCTGTGACCCTGGGCTTCACTGTGTGCAGCCTCCTTCCAGCAGGTTTTCCAGAGGCTTCCATTGCACCTGGGCACTGAGCCTGTCTCCACCCACCACCTCTCCTGTCCCTGACCCCTGGGTCTCTCTCATTAGAAAAAGTTCTTCCTGAAATTCTCTCCCAATTTTGGGCCAGATAAAATGATTAGAATACAAGTAAGAGCTGCAGCTCCATATCCATCCGTACCCTCAGGACCCATAGGTGTTCCTAGAACCTTGACAAGCACAATGAGACCCATTTTCTAAAAGCATGAGCCCATACGGAAAATGATTGGCTGACCTGGCTGTCCTGCCCTTTACACAGGTGTGTGGGTTGAAACCCACTCAAACCCACTCAAGTGCTTGCAGCTGTACTTGATGCCATCTTTTCTGCTTAGACATTGCAGAGCCCGTTTGATGAGCGAGAGTGAGGGGCCATGGCATTTCAGGGGATCTGGTCTGTGTGGGGCTCTGCTGGACGTTCTTCAGGAGGTGCTAGGCTGTCATTTTCTAAGGATGGGCTGTGTCTCCTGCTCCTGCTGTTGGAAATTGTTTCAGGCAGAGGTGAGGAAGCATGAAAACAGGCAGTGGGAGCAGGACAGGAGGAGTAACTCAGGTAGGAAAGTGGAAAGCTTTCAGAAGATCACCCGGGCCAGGACCATCGTGCCTGACCTACAGGAGCCAACTCGGTAAGCATGCTGTCACTGGAGGGGTTCCAATCATTTTCTCTATCCTGTGAGGTCTTTGCACATATTCAGGTGTTTACCTGGAAAGTGTGGATGAGGTTCAGGAGTGGCTAGCCAGGGGGTCAGCCAGCGTTTACTTAGAGATGACTCTGTGGGGTTCTCCCAGCTACACACTGAAGACTCTTGTTGGGAGGTATGGGGGTAGGGAGTGTGGAAGGGCTGCTGGCTTCACATGCATAAGTCCCCACCGCTGACCATTTTCAGAACTGCTCATCCCTGGAGTAAGCATCCTAATTGGGTTTTCACCTGTGTAACTAGTGACTTCTGTATTAGCAATATGAACAGTGATAAGAAAATATCCTCAGTCAGGACTGAGATGTTACACCAGATGTACCAGTGTAAGAACCTGAGGAGGTGTGTGCAGCCAGTACCCCTAGGGACAGGCTTCAGACTTGGCACCTCAACAACTCTGAAGTCCAGCTACTGCTTTAGCATTGCCGAGGGCCCAGTGCTGACACTAAGGTTCTGTAATCCAACCTCCATCTGCCTTTAGTGATATCCACACTTCTAGGATTCTAAAGAGCAGGGTCTGTGTGGCTGCTCTGTGGCTTCTCTAACAAATGATCACAAGCTGGGAGGGTTAAAAAAAAAAAAAAAAAAAAAAAAAGAAAACAGAAATTTATCCTCCCCCAATCCTGGAGACCAGACACCTGAGATCAACAAGTCACAGGGCTGAGGTCCCTCCAGAGATTTCAGGATAGGGTCCTTCTTGCCTTTTCCAGCTTCAGGGGCTCCAGGGGTCCCTGGGCCTGTTTTCCCCTCCCTCCCATCTCTGCCTCTGCCTTTAAAAGGCTTCTCTTCTGTATTCTCTTTCGTCTCTTTGAAGGACTTTGGCAGTTGGATTGAAAGTCACCCAAACCCTAGATTACCTTACCTTGATATCCTTAGCTACATCTACTAAGACCCTTTTCCCAGATACGGCACTGTTCTGCGGGGACACATCTTTGGTGGCCACCATTCACCTCATACTCTGTGTATCAAATAACCCTCATTTTAGGAGATCATCACAGGCTCATATAGATGGACACGCACATGGAATCTGGATAGAATGAGGCCCTTGGAGTCACCTGGAATGGATGCAGGCCTGGCTTCATCAGGCGAAGGAAATCACAGGGAGAAGAGGGGCATGCCTTATTAAGGCTTCAAAAAGCCCACGTTGGGGTGGAATGTGAGATGCACCCTGGTGGCAGGGAGCTTTGTCAGGGCCTGATGGAGTGGTTAGGCTTGGGCCAGGGCTGCAGATGTCGAAGGGAGTTCGTGTGGGGGTTGGCCATATGCCCTGGAGGAGGAGCTCACAGTCACTGGGGCACAAGGAACTAGGAACCTGGGAGGACTTAGTGCTCCTGAACCTGAAGAGGAAACGCTTAAATTTTACATCACCTCCTACTCCTTCTGCCTCTATAACTCAGCTTCCTCCTTGCAAAGTCTGGTTCATGTAGGTCACGTAGTCTCAGAAAGTGGGGACTTACAATACTTGGAGCTGGAGCTTGCCTCCTTCACCCTTTTCCTGGTCCCTGCAAGCCTGCTTGATCATCCCTGTCCGTGTTAATGCAGATCCGCCTCCCTGATATTCCCTGCTCCAAGTGGAACTCCCCACTCTGCTGGAGCACTTCCAGTGGCTGTGGGTGGCCACTGACAGGACTCTGGCCTCCTGAAGATCCACTGAGGCTTCAGCTACAGGACAGTGTGAGGTTCAGTTCAGGCTGACAGAACCCACGTGGTTTCACCTATGGGACATGGTTGGGTTCAGCCCAAGTGGATAGAAGTCTTGCCTCTTCAGAACACACTGGGGCTTCAGTTTGGGGGCATTGAGGTTTTCAGTTGAGGCTGATGGAGACTGGTCTCCTCAGGACCCACTTGGGCTTCAGTTTGGGGGCATGGTGGGGTTCAGTTGAGGCTGATGGGAGCCTTGTCCCTCAGGACACACCTGGGCTTCTCTTTTAAGGCATTGTGCAATTCAGTTGAGGCTGACAGGACTCTGTTATCCTCAAGTCTCGCTGGGGCTTCAGTTTTGGGACATTGTGGGGTTCAATTGAGTCTGATGGGATTCTAGTTTCCTCAAGACCTGCAAGGAGGTGGTGCTGCTGAAGGAGAATGTGAGGGAGATAGGGAAGAAGCTTTCTGTGTGCAGCTGTTGCTGAAAGTCTGCCTTATCAGAACTCAGGACTGTTAGGGCTTTATGTGTAAAGTTATGTGATTTTAGTCAGTTATTGTCTGTGGTATAAGATGGTGTTCTGTATTGTTCCTTGGTGTGTGGTTTGTATTTTTGCCAGCATGGTGGGGAGAATGTCCTTTCCTGCATGTATGTCCTTAATTCCTTTCTTTTCAATTAATTTCCATGTACCTGTATGTTTACTTCTGAGCTCTATTGTCTCTGTGCCTATTTCTGTGCCAATTCCACACATCTTGTGGTGGCTTTAGGTGTATACTCTAGATTGAATTCAGGGATGGAGATGACGCCAGCCTATTCTGCTTTCTCAGAGTGTCTTTGGCTCTTCTTGTTCCTTTTTGGTGCCACCCAGATGTAAAGACTGCTTTTGTTTCTGTGAAAATTGTCATTGAAATGCTGGCAGTGATTGCATGTATATGTACATTGGTTTGGTTAGCATGGATATTTTCATGACATTTTCACCCATAAACAAGAGAGATCTTTTTACTTGTATCCATTCAGTTTCTTTGATCATTCTCTTGTAGATTTTAGCTGGCAGGTTTTTCAAGTCCTTGGTTAGATTTGTAGATTTTTAGCTGGTTGTGTGGGGGGATGAAATTGTAAAAGGAAATGTTTTCTTAATTTCTGTTTCTAATAGTTCATTATTAGTATAGGAATTCACAAATGATCTTGCAGTTCTACCGACTTTTGTATTTTTGGCCCTGCAGTTCGACATGTTGGATCTTAGGTCCTTGACAAAGGATCAAAACTGTACCCCCTGCAGTGGAAGTCCAGAGTCTTAAACACTGGACTGACAGACAAGTCCATGAATTTGCTTTTCAGCTCTGAAATTTGCTGTGGTATAGTGTTATATGGAAAAGTAGAATTAAGACATCTCATAGTTTTAGTTCCATCTGGGTCATCCACAGCACGCAAGGCATGGTGTCTACTAATATGCTCTTTGTATGGTGCTTTTGAGTACCATGTGGACTAGTACAAGGCAATTAGCATCACTAATTTTGTTGAATTTGGTTTCGTTAATTCTTGGCATCTATTGCAATGTTCAATGTCATCTCTGATTTTTTGGCATGTGACGTACATGGTTGTATTGAACAGTAATTTACTTTCTAGTAAAATTTCAAATGTTTCAACTTTAAATAGTGGCACAAAGTGTTCTACATTCATAGCAAATTCTGCAATGTGTTTTGCCCCAAACAGGACCACTTTCCAGGGGAAGCAGCCCATAACCCCAAAATGTGGGATAATTGTTGTTTCCACATTAGAATCCTATCCATAGGACCAGTTCAGCTTTCATCAGCGTCCCAAGATTTTTGAAAAAGTCTTTCTCCATTCTAATGCAGTTTTTATTTTCTGGAGTTATCACTGGGACGTTCCCTCATATGAAAAACCTTCATGGATTTAAAGTGACAAGATGACTATGATCTGGGTGGCTTTTTCTGTGTGGTTTCTTTCACTGAAAAAAGCACTGTTTTCAGTGCTTTTCCATGTTGTTCCATGTGTCATTTTTTCATTCAGCTTACAGACATATAACAATATTTATCATATGAGTCATTTTAAGTATGCACTTTTATAGCATTAACTGCACTCACATTGTAAAAATTTCCCCACCATACATCTCCAGTATCTTTTCCTTTTCCTGAAGTGACACTGTAACCATTAAACACTCACCACTCTCAATCCCTGGCCATCTTATTCTACTTGGAATTTGTCTTATATGGATACNTTTCTTCCCAGGAGCAGGTGTCTTTTAATTTCATGGCTGCAGTTATAATCTGCAGTGATTTTGGAACCCCTAAATATAAAGTCTGTAACTGTATCCATTGTTTCCCCATATATTTGCCATGAAATGATGGGACCAGATGCCATGATCTTAGTTTTCTGAATACTGAGGGTTTTTTTTTTTTAATCTTCTTTCAAGAATGATTGATTGGTGGATTGAATTTACTTTACAATATTGTATTGTTTTTCCATACATTGACTTGAATCTGCCATGAGTGTACATGTGTTCCCATCCTGAATCCCCCTCCCATCTCCCTCCCTATCCCTTCCCTCTGGGTCACTCCAGTGCACCAGCCCTGAGTATCCTGTATCATGCATCAAACCTGGACTGGCGATTCATTTCACATATAATATTTTACATGTTTCAATGCCATACTCCCATATCATCCCACCCTCGCCCTCTCCCACAGAGTCCAAAAGACTGTTTAATAAATCTGTGCCTGTTTTTGCTGTCTCACATACAGGGTTATCATGACCATCTTTTTAATTCCATATATATGCATTAGTATACTGTATTTGTGCTTTTCTTTCTGACTTACTTCACTCTGTATAATAGGCTCCAGTTTCATCCACCTCATTAGAACTGATTCAAATGCATTGTTTTTAATGGCTGAGTAATATTCCACTGTATATATGTACCACCACTTTCTTATCTATTTGTCTGCTGATGGACATCTAGGTTTCTTCCATGTCCTGGCTATTATAAACAGTGCCACGATGAACATTGGGGTACACATGTCTCTTTTGATTCTGGTTTCATGAATATGAGTTTTAACATTTTCACTCTCTCACTTTCATCAAGAGTCTCTTCAGTTCTTTGCTTTCTGCATAAGACTGGTGTCATATGCGTATCTGAGATTATTGATATTTCTTCCAGCAGTCTTGATTCCAGGTTATGCTTCATCCAGCCCCGGGATTTCACAGGATGTACTCTGCATATAAGTTAAATCAGCAGGATGACAATATACAGCCTTGCCATACTCCATTTCCAATGTGGAACCAGTCTGTTGTTCTATGTCCAGTTCTAACTTTTGCTTCTTGACCTGCATACAGATTTCTCAGGAGGAAGGTGAGGTGGTCTGGGATTCCCATCTCTTTAAGAATTTTCCGCAGGTTGTGGTCTTCTGCATATTCAAAGGCTTTGTCATTGTCAATAAAGCAGAAGTAGATGTTTTTCTGGAAGTTTTTCTCTCTTGCTTCTTCAATGAATCAACAGATTTTGGCAATTTGATCTTTGGCTCCTCTGCCTTTTCTAAATCCAGCTTGAACATCTGAAAATTCATGGTTCATGTACTGTTGAAGCGTGGCTTGCAGAATTTTGAGCATTACTTTGGTAACCTCTGAGATGAGTGCAACTGTGTGATAGTTGGAACATTCTTTGGCATTGCCTTTCTTTAGGATTGGAATGAAAACTGACCTTTTTACGTCCTGTGGCTACTTCTGCGCGATACGATCATTACATTTTTATGTTTTTGAGAAAATGCTGGTTCTGCACACATAGATCACACTATTTTACATCTCCACAAGTAAACTTTCAGTTCCAATTTCTGAACATTTTCCCCAACATTTGTCATTGTTCTTTATTCTTGATTTCTAACAGGTCCATCCTGATTGCCTTATTAAGGAGGAAGTAATAATGCAGGACCCACGTTTGAGGAGAAGGAAGTTAGCTTCACATACTTGATGGATAGCTGAGTGTCCATATCAATTATTTAGAATGTTTCTGCATATAGATTTTTATTCAACACTACTCATAAAACCTATGTTTGTGTTTTTTTTTTTTTTAACCTATTTGGATACCTGAAATTTCTTTTAAACTTTTGGGAGCTTCCCTGGTGGCTCAGACTCTAAAAGCATCTGCTTGCAATGCAGGAGACCCGGGGTCAATGCCTGGGTGGGGAAAATCCACTGGAGAAGGAAATTGCAACCCACTCTAGTACTCTAGCTTGGAAAACTTCATGGCTGAAGGAGCCTCATAGGGTATGGTCCATGGGGTCTCAAAGAGTCAGACGCGACTGAGAGACTTCACTTTCACTTTCTTTTGACTATGATCAAGTCAATTAGACTGCTTAGTTTAATCTTGCTTTGTCTATTGAGAGCTTTTTCCATGCTCTCCTGAATTTACTTTTCATAATTCAGCTTTCATGGTTCTTCTTTCTCATATTATAAGATTATGCTGCTTTACAGATTTACTGTCTCAGTCCTACTATCAGCCACATATTTAAAGTCTCCTTGTTCCTTTCTATTAAAGAATGTTAATAAAAAATTTCATTTGGGAACTTAATAATCTTAGCAGAAAATGCATGGAAAAACATACACATGTATCAGATCAGATCAGATCAGTCGCTCAGTCGTGTCCGACTCTTTGTGACCCCATGAATCGCAGCACGCCAGGCCTTCTTGTCCATCACGAACTTCCGGAGATCACTCAGACTCACATCCATCGAGTCAGTGATGCCATCCACACATCTCATCCTCTGTCGTCCCCTTCTCCTCCTGCCCCCAATCCCTCCCAGCATCAGAGTCTTCTCCAAGGTGTAAACTCTTCTCATGAGGTGGCCAAAATACTGGAGTTTCAGCTTTAGCATCATTCCTTCCAAAGAAATCCCAGGGCTGATCTCCTTCAGAATGGACTGGTTGGATCTCCTTGCAGGTATACCAGACTATAAATACACATGGTTATGAAGATTTTCACATGGAGCTAG
>SJYM01006421.1:10734-20742 GCA_006410775.1 Tragelaphus imberbis
ACACAAGAGAGGCTCCCTGAGTTCCCCATCGAAGCTCGAGAGAAAAGCGAAACTTCCTGCCGCATCTCGAGGAAACACCATGAGTTTCCACTGACATCACCACATGAGGCCCTTATTTTCCTGAGGGGCCTAGAGAGCAGACACGAGTCCTCTCTCAAAACTCCACAGAATGCTTCATTGCCTTTCTTTTAACACAATGGGTTTCAAGAGCTTGCCTTGGCCACTCTACAGGACAGAGGGGGACTGTTTCAACTCGAGACGACGCTTGATTCCCCGGCTGAAACTTGAATGCAACCCCGGGAACTCTAGCGCCCCTGAAGGGGAACACGGAGTTTCTGGACACACGCCGAGAAGACTAGAAGAGGTCTTTTTGCCCTGCAGCGACTCGAGAGCATTCCCCAGCTCTCCCACGACATTTGGAATGGGGATTGATCTTCCCTGGGGCCACATGAGCGGCTCGCTGGGTTTCATGTCGTAATTCAAGAATATCGCTGTAAGTCGAGAATAACCACGTGGTTGCCCAGTCATCGCCGGAGGAGGACATGTCCCACTGCACCGAGTTGAGAGAAATACCACGAACCAATTGGATAATTGAAACGTAAACAAACAGCCTTGAGGAAACAGCATATGTGGCCCAACATACCGGTCTCTTTGGAGAGGAACACCAAGGTACCTGGCACATCTTCTGAGCCCCTTCTTCCCTCGTGATCTCGACATGAGAGTCAATCCCCCCGCTATGCCTGGAAAGGTACCCCAACCTTCCACCAAACCTCAGCAGGAGGCCCTTCTCACTTGGAAACTCGAGAGGAAGCCTCGTGGTCTGCCACATTCCGAAAGGCACCGAGTTTCCGTCAATTCAAGAAGAGTCCCAATACCTGCCCACCTTTTGCAATGGAATCCCGAGAATGAAGTCACCACACGAGGGAACACTAACACACTGGGTGCAACCTCCCGAAAGAGCCTCTGGTTCCAAGGACAACTCGACAAGGGGCATGACACTCCATGAACACCTAGAGAGGATAGTGGAGTTCCGTGGCTCCACAAAAGGCGAGGACTAACTCCCTGTTCAGAACCCCCAAAGACCCGGAGATCCATGTCAGAACAAGAGAGGAAGCCTGAGATTCCCGACTCACCTCCAGATGTGGCCTTCTTCCAAGGCACTGAACCCAGTAGAATCCCAAGCAACCCTCTCAACTGCACAGTATTGCCCATTCTCATAGGCACCAAGGGAAGCTGCCAGAGGTCACCGTCACAAGCACAGACAACCTAGGCTTTCTTACAGCAACTCGAGAAACACATTGAGATACCCGCTTCAGCACGTCCTGAAGCCCGATTCCACTTCCGTGAATGGAGAGCCATCCCGGGCACTCTTCCCTACTCTAATGGGGACTGGACTTCCCTGGGGACACAAGAGAGGCTCCCTGAGTTCCCCATCGAAGCTCGAGAGAAAAGCGAAACTTCCTGCCGCATCTCGAGGAAACACCATGAGATTCCACTGACATCACCACATGAGGCATTTCTTTTCCTGCAGGGCCTAGAGAGCAGACACGAGTCCTCTCTCAAAACTCCCCAGAAGGCTTGATTGCTTATCTTTTAACACAATGGGTTTCAAGAGCTTGCCTTGACCACTCGGGAGGACAGAGGAGTACTTTGTCTCAACTCGAGACGAGGCCTGATTCACTGGCTGAAACTTGAATGCAACCCCGGGAACCCTAGCGCCCCTGAAGGGGAAAACGGAGTTTCTGGACACACGCCTAGAAAACTAGAAGAGGTTTTTTTGCCCTGCAGCGACTCGAGAGCATTCTCCAGCTCTCCCAGGCCATTTGGATTGGAGATTGATCTTCCCTTGGGGCTCACGAGCGGCTCGCTGAGTTCCAGGTCGTACCTGGAGAATCCAGCCATAACTCGAGAATAACCACGTGGTTGCCCAGTCATAGCCGGAGGAGGCCATGTCCCACTGCACCGAGTTGAGAGAAATACCACGAACCCATGGGATCCTCAAAACGGAAACAGACAGCCTTGACGAAACAGCATATGTGGCCCAACATACTGGTCTCTTTGAAGAGGAACACCGAAGTACCTGGCACATCTTCTTCTGAGCCCCTTCTTCCCTCCTGATCTCGACATGCGTGTCTATCCCACCGCTATGCTTGGAAAGGTATCCCAACCCTCCACCAAAACTCAGCTGGAGACCCTTCTCACTTGGAATCTCGAGAGGAAGCCTCGTGGTTCGTGCCACATTCCGGAAGACACCGAGTTTCCCGTCAACTCAAAAGAGGTCCCAATACATGCCTACCTTTTCCAATGGAATCCCGAAGATGAAGTCACCACACGAAGGAGCACTGACACACTGGGTGCATCCTCCCGATAGAGGCTCTGGTTCAAAAGACAACTCGACAAGGGGCCTGACACTCCGTGAACACCTCGAGAGGATAGTGGAGTTCCGTTGCTCCACAAAAGGCGAGGCCTAACTCCCTGTTTAGAACCCACAAAGACACGGAGATCGATGTCAGAACAGGAGAGGAAGCCTGAGATTCCCACCTCACCTCCAGATGAGGCCCTCTTCCATGGCAATGAACCCAGTGGAATCCCAAAACAAACCTCTCAACTGCACAGCATTGCCCAATTTCATAGGCACCAAGGGAAGCTGCCAGAGGTCACCGTCACAAGCCCAGACAAGCTAGACTTTTTACAGCAACTCGAGAAACACCTTGAGATACCCCCGCAAACACGTCCTGAAACACGATTCACCTGCCGTGAATGGACAGCAATCCCGGGCACTCTTTGCTACTCCAATGGGGACTGGACTTCCCTGAGGCACAAGAGAGGCTCCCTGAGGTCCCCGTCGAAGATCGAGAGAAATGCCAAACGTCGAACCGCATCGCGAGGAAACACCATGAGATTCCACTGACATCACCACATGAGGCCCTTCTTTTCCTGCAGGGACTAGAGAGCAGACACGAGTTCTTTCTCAAAACCTCACAGAAGGCTTGCTTGCCTTTCTTTTAACATAATGGGTTTCAAGAGCTTGCCTTGGCCACTCGACAGGACAGAGGAGTACTTTGTTTCAACATGCGACGAGGCCTGATTCCCGGCTGAAACTTGAATGCAACCCCGGGAACCCTAGCACCCAGAAGGGGAACACGGAGTTTCTGGACACACGCCTAGAATATTAGAAGATGTTTTTGTCCTGCAGCGACTCCAGAACATTCCCCAGCTCTCCCACGCCATTTGGAATGGAGATTGATCTTCCCTGGGGCCACACGAGCGGCTCGCTGAGATCAGGGTCGTAACTAGAGAATCCCGCCGTAAGTCGAGAATAACCAAGTGGTTCCCCACTCATCGCTGGAGGAGGCCATGTCCCACTACACCGAGTTGAGAGAAATACCACGAACCTATTGGATCATCGAAACGGAAAAAGACAGCCTTGAGGAAACAGCATATGTGGCCCAACATACTGGTCTCTTTGGCGAGGAACACCGAGGTATCTGGCACAATTTCTTCTGAGTCCCTTCTTCCCTCCTGATCAAGACATGAGTGTGAATCCCTCCGCTATGCCTGGAAACGTCTCCCGACCTTCCACCAAACCTCAGCAGGAGGCCTTTCTCACTTGGAAACTCGAGAGGAAGCCACGTGGTTCGTGTCACATTCCGGAAGACACCGAGTGTCCCGTCAACTCAAGAGAAGTCCTAATACCTGCCCAACTTTTCCAATGGAACACAGAGGATGAAGTCACCGCACGAAGGAGCACTGACACACTTGGTGCATCCTCCCGAAAGAGCCTCTCCTCTCAAGGACAACTCGACAAGGGGCCTGACACTCCATGAACACCTCGAGAGGATAGTGGAATTCCGTGGCTCCACACAAGGCGAGGCCTAACTTCCTGTTCAGAACCCCCAAAGACCCTGAGATCGATGTCAGAACAGGAGAGGAAGCCTGAGATTCCCGCCTAACCTCCAGATGTGGCCCTCTTCCATGGCACTGAACCCAGTGGAATCCCAAGAAAACCCTCTCAACTGCACAGTATTGCCCACTATCTTAGGCACCAAGGGAAGCTTCCAGAGATCACCGCCACAAGCCCAGACAAGAGAGGCTTTCTTACAGCAACTCGAGAAACACCTTGAGATACCCCATTCAACACGTCCTGAAGCCCGATTCCCCTGCCGTGAATAGAGAGACATCCCGGGCACTCTTCGCTACCTAAAGGGGAATGGACTTCCCTAGGAAACAAGAGAGGCTACCTGAGGTCCCCGTCGAAACTCGAGAGAAATGCCAAAAGTCCAGACGCATCTCGAGGAAACACCATGAGATGCCACTGACATCACCACATGAGCCCCTTCTTTTTCTGTAGGGCCAAGAGAGCAGGCACGAGTCCTCTCTCAAAACTCCACAGAAGGCTTGATTGCCTTTCTTTTAACACAATGGGTTTCAAGACCTTGCCTTTGCCACTCGAGAGGACAGAGGAGTACGTTGTTTCAACTCGAGACGAGGCCTGATTCCCCGGCTGAAACTTGAATGCAACCCCGGGAACCCTAGCGCCCCTGAAGGGGAACACGGAGTTTCTGGACACACGCCTAGAAGACTAGAAGAAGTCTTTTTGCCCTGCAGCGACTCGAGAGCATTCCCCAGCTCTCCCACGCCATTTGGAATGGAGATTGATCTTCCCTGGGGCCACACGATCGGCTCGCTGAGTTCCAGGTCATAACTCGAGAATCCCGCCGTAAGTCGAGAATAACCACGTGGTTACCCAGTCATCGCCGGGGGAGGCCATGTCCCACTGCACCGAGTTGAGAGAAATACCACGAACCCATTGGATCATCGAAACGGAAACAGACAGCCTTGAGGAAATAGCATATGTGGCCCAACATACCGGTGTCTTTGGAGAGGAACACCGAGGTACCTGGCACATCTTCTTCTGAGCGCCTTCTTCCCTCCTGATCTCGACATGAGGGTAAATACCCCTGCTATACCTGGAAACGGATCTGACCTTCCATCAAACCTCAGCAGGGGGCCCTTCTCCCTTGGAAACTCGACAGGAAGCCTCGTGGTTCGTGCCACATTCCGAAAGACACCGATTTCCCCGTCAACTCAAGAGAAGTCCAAATGCCTGTGCTTCTTTTCCAATGGAACCCCGAGGATGAAGTCACCACACGAGGGATCACTGACACACTGGGTGCATCCTCCAGAAAGAGCCTCTGGTTCCAAGGACAACTCGACAAGGGGCCTGACACTCCATCAGTACCTCGAGAGGATAGTGGAGTTCCATGGCTCCACACAAGGCGAGGCCTAACTCCCTGTTCAGAAGCCCCAAAGACGCCGAGATCGATGTCAGAACAGGAGAGGAAGCCTGAGATTCCCGCTTCAACACCACATGTGGCCCTTTTCCATGGCACTGAACCCAGGGGAATCCCAAGACAACCCTCTCAACTGCACAGTATTCCCCATTTTCATACCAAGGGAAACTGCCAGAGGAAACTGACACAAGCTTAATGAACCTAGGGATTCTTACAGAAACTCGAGAAACACCTCGAGATACCCCCTTCAAAACGTCTTGAAGCCCGATTCCACTGCCCTGTATCGGGAGATATTCCGGGCCATCCTCGCTGCTCGAGTGGAGGCTGGACTTCCCTGGGGACACAAGAGAGGCTCCCTGAGCTCCCCGTCGTAGCTCGAGAGAAACGCCACACGTCGAGTTCCAGCTCGAGAAAACACCATGAGACAACCCCTGACATCGACATATGAGGCCCTTCTTTTCCTGCAGGGCCTAGAGAGCAACCCCGAGTCCTCTGTCAAAACTCCACAGAAGGCTTGATTCCCTTTGTTTAACACAATGGGCTTCAAGAGCCAGCCTTGGCCACTCGAGAGGAGAGGGGAGCTCTTCGTTTCAAAACGAGACGATGTCTGACTCTCCTGCTGAAGCTTAAATGCAACCAGGAGATCCCTAGTGCCCAAGAAGGGGAACAAAGAGTTTCTGAACACACACTAAGAGAAGTAGAAGAGATCTCTTTGGCCTGCTGTGACTCGAGAGCAATCCCCAGCTCTCCGACGCCATTTGGAATGGACATTGGTCTTCCCTGGGGCCACATGAGTGGCTCCATGAGTTCTGGGTGGTAACTCGAGAATCCCGCCGTAAGTCAATAATAACCACGTGGTTGCCCAGTCACCGCCAAAGGAAGCCATTTCCCGATGCAGCCTATAGAGATAAATCCAACGAACCCACTGGATCATCGTAACGGAGCTAGTCAGCCTAGAGGAAACTTCAAATATGGTCCAACATAGGGGTCTCACTGGAGAAGAACACCAAGGTTCCAGCACAACTTCTTCTGAGCCCCTTCTTCCCTCTTGATCTTTACATGAGGGTCGGTTCCACTGCTTTGTCTGGAAAGGGATACCGATCTTCCTGTCCCATCTCAGTAGGAGGCCCGTCTCACTTGGTAACTGCACAGGAACCCTCGTGGTTCGTGCCACATTCCGAAAGGCACCGATTTCCCCGTCCACTCAAGAGAAATCCCGATGGCTGAGCACCTTTTCCAATGGAACCCAGAGGATTAAGTCACCACACGAAGGGGCACTCTTGTCTGGGGTGCATCCTCCCGAAAGAGCCTGTGGTTCCAAGGACAACTCGATAAGTGGCCTGATACCCCACGAACACCTCGAGAGGATACTGGAGTTCCATGGCTCCCCACAAGGCGAAGCCTAACTCCCTGTCCAAAACACACAAAGACCCGGAGATCGATGTCAGAAGAGGAGAGGAAGCCTGAGATTCCCGCCTCACCTCCAGATGTGGCCCTATTCCATGGAACTGAACCAAGTGTAATCCAAAGACAACCCTCTCAACTGCACAGTATTGCCCATTCTCATAGGCACCAAGGGAAGCTGCCAGAGGTCACCGTCACAAGCCCAGACAACCTAGGTTGTCTTACAGCAACTCGAGAAACACCTTGAGATACCCCCTTCAACACGTCCTGAAGCCCGATTCCCCTTCCGTGAATGTAGAGCCATCCCGGGCACCCTTCGCTACTCCAATTGGGTCTGGACTTCCCTGGGGACACAAGAGAGGCTCCCTGACGTTCCCGTCTTAGCTCGAGAGGAATGCCAAACGTCCAGCCGCATCTCGAGGAAACACCATGAGATTCCACTGACCTCACCACATGAGGCCCTTCTTTTACTGCAGGGCCTAGAGAGCAGACATGAGTGCTCTCTCAAAACTCCACAGAAGGCTTGATTGCCTTTCTTTTAAAACAATGGGTTTCAAGAGCTTGCAGTGGCCACTCGAGAGGAAAGAGGAGTACTTTGTTTCAACTGGAGATCAGGTCTGATTCCCCGGTTGAAATTTGAATGCAACCCCGGGAACCCTAGCGCCCCTGAAGGGGAACACGGAGTTTCGGGACACAGGAATAGAAGACCAGAAGAGGTCTTTTTGCCCTGCAGCGGCTCGAGAGCATTCCCCAGCTCTCTCACGCCATTTGAAATGGAGATTAATCTTCCCTGGGGCCACACGAGCGGCTCGCTGAGTTCCAGGTTGTAACTAGAGAATCCCGCCATAAGTCGAGAATAACCACGTGGTTGCCCAGTCATCGCCGGAGGAGGCCATGTCCAACTGCACCGAGTTGAGAGAAATACTACGAACCCATTGGATCATCGAAACGGAAACAGACAGCCTTGAGGTAACAGACAGCCTTGAGGTAACAGCGTATGTGGCCCAACATACCAGTCTCTTTGGAGAGGAACACCGAGGTACCTTGCACATCTTCTTCTGAGCCCCTTCTTTCCTCCTGATCTCGACACGAGTGTCAATCCCCCCGCTATACTTGGAAATGTATCCCGACCTTCCACCAAACATCAGAAGGTGGCACTTCTCACTTGGAAACTCGAGAGGAAGCTTCGTGGTTCATGTCACGTTCTGAAAAACACCGAGTTTCCCTTCAATTCACAAGAAGTCCCAATACCAGCCCACCTTTTCCAATAGAACCCCGAGGATGAAGTCACAACATGAAGGAGCACTGAAACACTGGTTGCATCCTCCCGAAAGAGCCTCTGGTTCCAAGGACAACTCGACAAGGGGCCTGACACTCCATAAACACATAGAGAGGATAGTGGAGTTCCGTGACTCCACACTAGGCGAGGCCTAACTCCCTGTTCAGAACCCGCAAAGACCCAGAGTTCCATGTCAGAACAGGAGAGGAAGCCTGAGATTCCCGCCTCACCTCCAGATGTGGCCATATTCCATGTCACTGAACCCAGTGGAATCCCAAGACAACCCACTCAACTGCACAGTATTGCCCATTCTCATAGGCACCAAGAGAAGCTGCCAGAGGTCACCTTCACAGGCCCAGACAACCTAGGTTTTCTTACAGCAAATCGAGAAAACCTNGGCCATATTCCATGTCACTGAACCCAGTGGAATCCCAAGACAACCCACTCAACTGCACAGTATTGCCCATTCTCATAGGCACCAAGAGAAGCTGCCAGAGGTCACCGGCACAAGCCCAGACAACCCATGTTTTCTTACAGCATCTCGAGAAACACCTTGAGATACCCCCTTCAACAGGCCCTGAAGCCCGATTCCCCTGCCGTTAATAGACAGCCATCCCGGGCACACTTTGCAACTCCAATGGAGACTGGACTTCCCTGGGGACACAAGAGAGGCTCCCTGTGGTTCCCGTCGAAGCTGGAGAGAAATGCCAAACGTGGAGCTGGATCACCAGGAAACACCATGACATGCTACTGACATCACCACATGAGGCCCTTCTTTTCCTGCAGGGCCTAGAAAGCAGACACGAATCCTCTCTCAAAACTCGACAAAAGGCTTGATTGCCTTTCTGTTAACACAATGGGTTTCAAGAGCTTTCCTTGGCAACTCGAGAGGACTGAGGAGTACTTTGTTTCAATTCGACACGAGGCCTGCTTCCCCAGCTGAAACTTGAATGCAACCCCGGGAATCCTAGCGCCCTTGAAGCGGAACACGGAGTTTCTGGACACACGCCTAGAAGACTAGAGGAGGACTTTTTGCCCTGCAGCGACTCTAGAGCATTCCACAGCTCTCCCATGCCATTTGGAATGGAGATTGTTCTTCCCTGGGGCCACACGAGCAGCTCGCTGAGTTCCAGGTCGTAACTGGAGAATCCCGCCATAATTCGAGAAAAAACACGTGGTTGCCCAGTCATCGCCGGAGGAGGCCATGTCCAACTGCACCGAGTTGAGAGAAATACGACGAACACATTGGATCATTGAAACGGGACAGACAGCCTTGAGGAAACAACATATGTGGCCCAACATACCGGTCTCTTTGGAGAGGAACACCGAGGTACCTGGCAAATCTTCTTCTGAGCCCCTTCTTCCCTCCTGATCTCGACATGAGTGTCAATCCCCCCGCTATGCTTGGAAAGGTATCCCGACCTTCCACTCAACCTCAGCAGGAGGGCCTTCTGACTTGGAAACTCGAGAGGAAGCCTCGTGGTTCTTGTCACATTCCGAAAGACACCGAGTTTCCCGTCAANTCTCGACATGAGTGTCAATCCCCCCGCTATGCTTGGAAAGGTATCCCGACCTTCCACTCAACCTCAGCAGGAGGGCCTTCTGACTTGGAAACTCGAGAGGAAGCCTCGTGGTTCTTGTCACATTCCGAAAGACACCGAGTTTCCCGTTAACTCAAGAGAAGTCCCAATACCGGCCCACATTTTCCAATGGAACCCCGAGGATGAAGTCACCACACGAAGGAGTACTGACACACTTGGTGCATCCTGCGGAAAGAGCCTCTGGTTCTAAGGACAACTAGACAAAGGGCATGACACTCCATGAACACCAAGAGAGAATAGTGGAGTTCCGTGGCTTCACACAAGGCGAGGACTAACTCCCAGTTCAGAACCCACAAAGACCCAGAGATCGATGTCAGAACAGGAAAGAAAGCCTGAGATTCCCTTCTCACTACCAGATGAGGCCCTCTTCGATGGCACTGAACCCAGTGGAATCCCAAGACAACTCTTTCAACTGCACAGTATTGCCCAT
>SJYM01006430.1:39804-57349 GCA_006410775.1 Tragelaphus imberbis
CTATGAAAGTATGAAATAAATTAGAATAATATTCTAAACAAAATTTTGACAGTGGTTATCACAATTGTGTAGCGCTAAATTATTGTATGCTAGTTAATCCCTGAAATATTTTCCAAAAGCTTAATTAATTGCGTATTCTGTTCTGCCTGTATTCAATTAGCAATTAATCCAGTTGTGAAAACAACACAATTTAAAGTTGTCAGAAGCATTCATTTTATCTTAGGTTGTGGCCATGAAAGGAACATGGAGGCACTCTTTATAATTTTAGGAGGAGAGAGTAATTGCTTATACAGATTTTTATTTAGGTTAGGTCCTGTTCACTTATGTTCAATATCCCTTTGGTGCTGATGATTTTATAATCAAGATATCCTTTGAAGGAAACAACATGTTAAAAAACTTGGAATTTTCAGCAGATTATTTGAATTAGAATTCTAATACGAATTAGAATCTTAGACAAACATATTTTATTGTTTCTTCAATATTTTCTCTCATGATTTCAAATTATTTATAGTTCATAGAATATAGCACATATCAGGAACTCTCAATCACTGTCTAAAGCTCTTCACAACCCAATGAAATTTATTAAGAACATATGAAAGTATTTATATCTGCAAACATTAGGCTTCTCAGGTGGTGCTGAAATTTCTAGACAGTGTAAGACTTTGAAACCTCAATTCCTGTTTTGTTTTTTAATTTCAATTCTTTTCTTCTCAAGTAAGCATCTCCCTTTTCCCAATTTCCAGGCATTCAGAGGAATGCCTCCCTGGTCTGGTAAGTCATAGAACATTCAGACCCAGGACAATACAATCCTGAACTGCTGCTTAGTCTATCAAGGAGAAAAGGTCCAGGTAGACAATTAGCTCCTAAACATATGTATCTAGCCCCTAAATAATGGCCTGCGGTCTTAAGAAAGTGTCAAGGAACAGTGTCACAATGTCTGAAAAACCTGAGAAACTTGGGGATCCAAGAAAGCCATAAAAATGACAAACTGGGTGTTGTGAAGTTTAAACTAATTGGTCAAAAATGATGCATATTAAAGTTACAAGTCAGCCAAAAATATACAGATCAGTACTAGTAAATATATAAAGCTGATGTAATCCCCACCTTTTTGGGGCTCTTCTCTCCCTCTCAGTGACTATGCTGAGGGCTTGGCATCTCTATCTTCTAAAATAAACTTTGCCTGTGTGAGTGTTGGCGAGTTTGTCGAGTTCATTCCTCAGCTCCAAGAACAGAACCTGGTTTCCTGTTTCAGCGCCAGTGATGAGCAATCAGCCTGCCAGTGCAGGACACGCAAGAGTTGTGAGTTCAACCCCTGCGTTGGGAAGGTTCCCTGGAATGCGGAACGGCACCCCACCCCAGCATTCTTGCCTGGAAACGTCCATGAACAGAAGAGCCTATGGCTCAAGGGGTTGCAAAGAGTTGGACATGTCTGATCATTATAATAATGAAGCCCATTCATATCATGTAAAATTAGCTTCACTGACCATTTTTCAAATAAATATGTAATGAAAAAAATCCCTTTTCTATTTTTATCTGTTCAAAGTTTGGACTTAATAGTGTTTACAGAGGATCAGGAAACTGGGTTGTTTTTGTTTGTTGGTTTTGGTTGTGATTTATGCTCATTTCGAGAAAATGATGAAGATGGAAGAGAGTTTAAGGTAATAAGAAGATTTGAAGCTGAAGAAGGCTTGAAGATTGAAGACCTGAGTTCAAATCTTTATACTACCTTTTACTTGTTAGACCTTTGACTTTAGCCAACTAACTCCTCATCAGGGACTACATTCTGGTACTGAAAGAAAAGATGGTGTAGTTTATCACATGAAGTCACTAGACGGAGTCTGCAGGATTCATCTTTCACTTTATAGCCAGCTCACTGGGCTCAGACAACAATCCCCTGGAGAAATGAATGCCAACCACACGAGTATTCCTGCCTGGAGAATCCCATGGACAGAAGAGCCTGGTGGCTACAGTCCATGGGGTTGCAAAGAATCAGATATGACTGAAGTGACTTAGCATGCACACATGCCAGTCTTAGAAATTCTAGTTGCACATCTCAGCTGCAGCTCATATCTGGAGTTCTCTGCCCAGAACCCTAAGGACTAGCTTCTCCTCACCCTGCCTTCCCTCCTGCTAGAGCTTAGCAGAGATTTCTTCACAGTGACCCATGCTGGCCACACCATTTTCAATCTTGGCCAGATTCCTGAAAAGTACCTTAATGGTCTAATTTCCGGATGTCACAAGTCCCACCTCATTACTGATTTCTGTGGACAAAACCCTTCTTGTAAAGTTAGTTTCTTTACTACCATGAGTGGAATTAGATTTATAACCCAGTACACATTTTTATTGTTAGAAGACTTTGGTCTCTAATTCATCCTCTCACACACTATTCAGCTCCCTTAGGGTTTATCACTGACTTAAACCCTCCACCCACTCTCTCTTTTCTGACCACTGTTCAGCAGTCAGTCAGACTATCATCTCACCATCCATCTGCTTTAGTTCCCTTCTCTGGCCCTCAGAGGATGCCCTTTATTAGAAATGTTAACTCCTTACCAATCAAGGTGAGAGGGTAACAGACAGGAAGGCCAGGGATCTCCAAACAGAGGAAATAGCCTGCAAATGTTAGACATTTTTATCTCTCTTAAGCGGCAGGAGGAAACAAACTAGTGATATTTTTCCCTTCTCTATACAAATTTAAAAGGAGATTTCTCTTAAAATACTGTGTTGCCTTAAAGACAGCTGGTTTCACCTGAAGTTAACAATTCTCAAACCTAGGGATAACCAATGCCTTTTTCTTATGGAAATGTTTCTTAAGCTATGCTAATGTACTATGCATTTACCCCAAACTTTGTCTTCAAGTAGGTTCCACCTCTTGGCTCCGAACCTATTTGACAAACCAGTATGTTATACTCAGATATTGTTCTCCTAACCTATGTAAATGAAACTATTTGTATGGTGGTCTGCCCCTCTTCAAGATTCAAGTTAATCATTTTATGGCCCAGGATAAACCATTTGGTGTCAAGATTATCCCAAAATGCATCTTATGGGTGAGGGGCCTTTTGCCATTCTGAATTTTAAGACATTCCTTTCTTTCATTAACAGACTGCTAGTGACTATATGACATCCAGCTGAAGACACAGGGGGTACTCTTCTGCCCCCTTCTGATGCCTATGTCAGAAGCTTTCTCTATCTCCTTCATACTTTAATAAAACTTCATTACACAAAAGCTCTGAGCGATCAAGCGTCGACTCTGTCCCCGCATTGAATTTTTCTCCTCCGGGGGCCAAGAATCCAGGTGTCTTCGTGTGATTCAACAACAACCTTTCAAAGGGATTTCAGACTGTATATATTTTTGAGAAAATATTGTACAAGCCAGTTTGATAAAGTTGATATTTCCAGGCTGCATTATTTTTTTAAAATCCACCATGTACATAGAATTAGTCAACATGCAGTTAACTTCTTCCAGCTGGTGGGCATTTCAGTATGTGCAGAAGAATTCAAGGATATGGCTTAGAATGTTATCTACAGCCCTTGGGGAGGAATTAAAGGTCCTTGACTTTGTTTAAAGTTTTAACAATCCATTTTGTCTTGTTCAACTGTTTTGGTTTAAGCATTTTCTCACTCCTCTGATTATATTTGCTCTTTGGTCAAAGCTTCAGAGGCTAAAAGTTTTTCTACAAACAAAAGGCCGGGTCTGTGGGCAGGTCCTCACAGGGTCCTACTTCGTTTACATTGTTTTTTCTTTTTAGTGTGTCCTCCTGTATTTTTAATAGATTTAAGAAGCGGAAAGTGGGTTCCAAGTTAGGAGTTTTTCATTCATAACCCACCTAAGCTGGAACATCTAGAAAAATCTCTCTTAAAATAATTTCTATTTCATAGGGAAGGCAATGGCACCCCACCCCAGTACTTTTGCCTGGAAAATCCCATGGAGGGAGGATCCTGGTAGGCTCCAGTCCATGGGGTCGCTAAGAGTCATACAGGACTGAGCGACTTCACTTTCACTTTTCACTTTCATGCATTGGAGAAGGAAATGGCAACCCACTCCAGTGTTCCTGCCTGGAGAATCCCAGGGACGGGGGAGCCTGGTGAGCTTCCGTCTATGGGGTCGCATAGAGTCGGACACGACTGAAGCGACTTAGCAGCAGCAGCAGCATCTCATATTTTAAATACACATCATGTGCTTCAAAAGCCGGACACCCAAAACCAACCAATTCCAGAGTCCACTCTCTGTGCTGGATGCTAGAGATGGAAAAAAAAAATGTGGCTTATTCTCTCACATTGGTTGCTACTGGTTGCCACTGGGCCCCTCAACGCTCATGACTCTTTGGACTGAATAAAGGTACTTTAAGAAACTGCAAAGAAAATGGAAGGAAGTCATAGGAAAGACGACTTAGCTTCTGAGATATTTATTGGGAGTTGGAGAGATTTGTTCTGAAGGAATATAAAGCCTTGTCCCAGCAGGAAATAATAATAATAATTTTTTTTATTGGGGTATATATGACTTACAGTGTTGTGCTAGTTTCAGGTGTACAGCAAAGTGAATCAGTTATGTATATATATATGTGTGTGTGTGTGTGTGTGTGTATCTATATATGTATATGATTCACACATACATACCCCTTCTTTTCAGATTATTTTCCGTTATGAGTTATTGAGTAAAGTCTCTGTAACATATTGGTGGTCCTTATTAGTTATGTATTTCTATTTTATGCATCAGATCAGATCAGTCGCTCAGTCGTGTCCGACTCTTTGCGACCCCATGAATCTCTGCATGCCAGGCCTGCCTGTCCATCACCAACTCCCAAAGGTCACTGAGACTCACATCCATCGAGTCAGTGATGCCATCCAGACATCTCATACTCTGTTGTCCCTTTCTCCTCTTGCCCTCAATCCCTCCCAGCATCAGAGTCTTCTCAAATGAGTCAACTCTTCGCATGAGGTGGCCAAAGTACTGGAGCTTCAGCTTTAGCATTATTGCTTCCAAAGAAATCCCAGGGCTGATCTCCTTCAGAATGGAATGCTTAGATCTCCTTGCAGTCCAAGGGACTCTCAAGAGTCTTCTCCAACACCACAGTTCAAAAGCATCAATTCTTCGGCACTCAGCCTTCTTCACAGTCCAGCTCTCACATCCATACATGAACACAGGAAAAACCATAGCCTTGACTAGACAGAACTTTGTTGGCAAAGTAATGTCTCTGCTTTTGAATACGCTATCTAGGTTGGTCATAACTTTCCTTCCAAGGAGTAAGCATCTTTTAATTTCATTGCTGCAGTCACCATCTGTAGTGATTTTGGAGCCCAAAAAAATAAAGTCTGACACTGTTTCCACTGTTTCCCCATCTATTTCCCATGAAGTGATGGGACTGGATGCCATAATCTTCATTTTCTGAATGTTGAGTTTTAAGCCAACTTTTTCACTCTCCACTTTCACTTTCATCAAGAGGCTTCTGAGTTCCTCTTCACTTTCTGCCATAAGGGTGGTGTCATCAGCATATCGGAGGTTATTGATATTTCTTCTGGCAATCTTGATTCCAACTTGTGTTTCTTCCAGTCCAGGTTTCTCATGATGTACCCTGCATAGAAGTTAAATAAGCAGGGTGACAATATACAGCCCTGATGTACTCCTTTTCCTTTTTGGAACCAGTCTGTTGGTCCATGTCCAGTTCTAACTGTTGCTTCCTGACCTGCATATAGATTTCTCAAGAGGCAGGTCAGGTGGTCTGGTATTCCCGTCTCTTTCAGAATTTTCCACAGTTTATTGTGATCCATACAGTCAAAGGTTTTGGCATAGTCAATAAAGCAGAAATGGATGTTTTTCTGGAACCCTTTTTCTTTTTCTGTGATCTAGGGGATGTTGGCAATTTGATCTCTGGTTCCTCTGTCCTTTCTAAAACTAGCTTGAACCAATGCAGTATTACTCAGCAATAAAAGAATGAAATAATGCCATTTGCAGCAACATAGATGGACCCAGAAATTTTCATACTACATGAAGTAACTCAGAGAGAGAAAAACAAATGCTATATGATGTCACTTAACAGTCGAATCTAATAAAAATAAGTTTATTTGTTGGTGCAGGCTGAAACATAGTGGAGGCTATCCTACTGGAAGCTGCAGGAAAGAGAACTTGAGTTCTATAGTCACAGAACAGTTACCAGAACTATGCTGGTGTAAATATGGGACCTAGAAGGGGTGCCTCATGAACTTGGAGTCTGGCTAAGGATTTTCCTGGACAGGATATTGAAAGTGTCTTCTGCCCCCTTTTAGACACCTGTGGTAAAGTCCAGGAGGAGCTACTTGAGCTAAAGAAGAGAATGTTTAGATTTCAAGCAAATTTAGAAGAACTGAAAAGGCACTAGAAGTTGTGGGTTTGATAATAAAATTGCTTTCATCTCTCCAAGGAAAATTTCTCAAAGTGAAAAATGGCCTTGGTTTGAAGATGAAATCCAGAGTGCTCTTAGTAAAACGTGACCTCAGAGTCAACGTCTCTGTTAAAGCATGAGCAAGATTTAAAGAGTATCTCAGTGATCCTCTCAGCTGAACAAGAGAACCTCTAAGAATCTTAAAAGTACCATGTAAAGCAGAACTACCAGATCATCCAGAGGAATGGGGAGAAATGTTACATTGTTATTAAGTCTTTAAATATATGGGTGGTTTCTTAAGCAGCAAAAGATCAGCCAAACAGGTCACTAATGGTTTTTAGATGCACTTGTATAATGGTAGGATAAAATATTTTGACTTCACGTTAGACTTTTGCCATATAGTCAGAAAAGGGCTGCTTTTGCAAAAATATTCAAAATTTTAATTTTTACCCACGTGCTCTTTACTTTTGTCAACATCTTTATTTTCTCTTCTTAAGCTGTAAACTGGGCAAGTTGTATATAAGGGCTTCACTTTTAAGTTCAGTTGGTAAAGAATGTGCCTACAGTGCAGGAGATCTGGGTTTGGGAAGATATTCGGAAAAGGAAAAAGCAACCCGCTCGAGTATTCTTGCTTCAGCAGCAGTATTAGAATAATCACACAGATGCCCTCTCTCCACTTCTCAACTGTGACTTATTTGCATTTGCTTCCAAGGACACTGATGTGAAAGGGAACAGTGTGATACTGATGTCAATGAAACCCACCTTGCTCTCAGTCTGAGGGTTGGGAATGCTCTGAAATACAATAGGGGACTTGGTTCCTTAGAGACTCATCTGAGCCCCACCATGCTAAATCGTAGCCGTGGTCAGTTCCATAGACTTTATTTAAGTGAAGATATTTCCGAGGACGTTGAACAAAGTTCTCAAGCCATTCTTCCCCAGGTAAAGGCTGTGTCTTTCAAGGCAAGCCTTTCTCTCCCCAACCTATTGATGGCACCAATTTGACTTTTAGTGGATATTCCCCCCAAAATGAGGGTGCTCTGTTTTATTCATTTCTGTATCCCCAGAGCCTAGAATAGTGCCTGACACATGACACTTGAAAAGGAAATGTTGTAAGTTAGTTGCTGAAATGTACATGTGATTGACAATAGTGTTAAGATGCTCAATCTATGCCTAACCACTTGCATTTGGCATCTAGAAACTTACATGAGAGGATGGTGGGGATTTAGTTTGATAGACTTAAAGTTGCAACAGGAATTCTTAGACCCTCAGCTCAGTTTCTGGAAAAATCAACTATTTCCCCTGTCTCTGTTTTGCCAACTCTGAAAAGGGGTCTGGTCAAGTCTTCACTGTGACAGACTGAGGAAAAAAAATGTAAGTGCAGTATTAAACACCTAACAGAGTGATGCATTCCTGCGAGGTACTTGTCATGCAGACATGGAAACCTATAGAGTGAGATGTCTATCAAGAGTCCATCTCTCTTGTTTCTATCTTCTCCTGATAGAATATTCATGGATTCAGCACTGGAATGCTTGTTTAGGCTAAATATTCATCCCCAGATTGGATGGATTGAAGCGATTATAGACAATGCCTACATGCCTTAAACCTGCCTTTTGAAAATATTGCATAGGAACCTGGAATGTCAGGTCCATGAATCAAGGCAATTTGGAAGTGGTCAAACAAGAGATGGCAAGAGTGAATGTTGACCTTCTAGGAATTAGCGAACTAAAATGGACTGGAATGGGTGAATTTAACTCAAAGGATCATTATATCTACTACTGTGGGCAGGAATCCCTCAGAAGAAATGGAGTGGCCATCATGGTCAACAAAAGAGTCCGAAATGCAGTACTTGGATGCAATCTCAAAAACGACAGAATGATCTCTGTTCGTTTCCAAGGCAAACCATTCAATGTCACAGTAATCCAAGTCTATGCCCCAACCAGTAACGCTGAAGAAGCTGAAGTTGAAAGGTTCTATGAAGACCTACAAGACCTTTTAGAACTAACACCCAAAAAAGATGTCCTTTTCATTATAGGGGACTGGAATGCAAAAGTAGGAAGTCAAGAAACACCTGGAGTAACAGGCAAATTTGGCCTTGGAATACGGAATGAAGCAGGGCAAAGACTAACAGAGTTTTGCCAAGAAAATGCACTGGTCATAGCAAATACCCTCTTCCAACAACACAAGAGAAGACTCTATACATGGACATCACCAGATGGTCAACACCGAAATCAGATCGATTATATTCTTTGCAGCCAAAGATGGAGAAGCTCTATACAATCAGCAAAAACAAGACCAGGAGCTGACTGTGGCTCAGACCATGAACTCCTTATTGCCAAATTCAGACTGAAATTGAAGAAAGTAGGGAAAACCACTAGACCATTCAGGTATGACCTAAATCAAATCCCTTATGATTATACAGTGGAAGTGAGAAATAGATTTAAGGGCCTAGATCTGATAGATAGAGTGCCTGATGAACTATGGAATGAGGTTCGTGACATTGTACAGGAGACAGGGATCAAGACCATCCCCATGGAAAAGAAATGCAAAAAAGCAAAATGGCTGTCTGGGGAGGCCTTACAAATAGCTGTGAAAAGAAGAGAAGCGAAAAGCAAAGGAGAAAAGGAAAGATATAAACATCTGAATGCAGAGTTCCAAAGAATAGCAAGAAGAGATAAGAAAGCCTTCTTCAGTGATCAATGCAAAGAAATAGAGGAAAACAACAGAATGGGAAAGACTAGGGATCTCTTCAAGAAAATCAGAGATACCAAAGGAACATTTCATGCAAAGATGGGCTCGATAAAGGACAGAAATGGTATGGACCTAACAGAAGCAGAAGATATTAAGAAGAGGTGGCAAGAATACACAGAAGAACTGTACAAAAAAGAGCTTCACGACCCAGATAATCATGATGGTGTGATCACTGACCTAGAGCCAGACATCCTGGAATGTGAAGTCAAGTGGGCCTTAGAAAGCATCACTACGAACAAAGCTAGTGGAGGTGATGGAATTCCAGTGGAGCTATTCCAAATCCTGAAAGATGATGCTGTGAAAGTGCTGCACTCAATATGCCAGCAAATTTGGAAAACTCAGCAGTGGCCACAAGATTGGAAAAGGTCAGTTTTCATCCCAATCCCAAAGAAAGGCAATGCCAAAGAGTGCTCAAACTACCGAACAATTGCACTCATCTCACACGCTAGTAAAGTAATGCTCAAAATTCTCCAAGCCAGGCTTCAGCAATATGTGAACCGTGAACTTCCTGATGTTCAAGCTGGTTTTAGAAAAGGCAGAGGAACCAGAGATCAAATTGCCAACATCCGCTGGATCATGGAAAAAGCAAGAGAGTTCCAGAAAAACATCTATTTCTGCTTTATTGACTATGCCAAAGCCTTTGACTGTGTAGATCACAATAAACTGTGGAAAATTCTGAGAGAGATGGGAATACCAGACCACCTGATCTGCCTCTTGAGAAATCTGTATGCAGGTCAGGAAGCAACAGTTAGAACTGGTCATGGAACAACAGACTGGTTCCAAATAGGAAAAGGAGTACGTCAAGGCTGTATATTGTCACCATGTTTATTTAACTTATATGCAGAGTACATCATGAGAAATGCTGGACTGGAAGAAACACAAGCTGGAATCAAGATTGCCGGGAGAAATATCAATAACCTCAGATATGCAGATGATACCACCTTCATGGCAGAAAATGAAGAGGAACTAAAACTCCTCTTGATGAAAGTGAAAGTGGAGAGTGAAAAGGTTGGCTTAAAGCTCAACATTCAGAAAACGAAGATCATGGCATCTGGTCCCATCACTTCATGGGAAATAGATGGAGAAACAGTGGAAACAGTGTCAGACTTTATTTTTCTGGGCTCTAAAATCACTGTAGATGGTGACTGCAGCCATGAAATTAAAAGATGCTTACTCCTTGGAAGAAAAGTTATGACCAACCTAGATAGCATATTCAAAACCAGAGACATCACTTTGCCAACAAAGGTTCGCCTAGTCAAGGCTATGGTCTTTCCTGTGGTCATGTATGGATGTGAGAGCTGCACTGTGAAGAAGGCTGAGCGCCAAAGAATTGATGCTTTTGAAGTGTGGTGTTGGAGAAGACTCTTGAGAGTCCCTTGGACTGCAAGGAGATCCATTCTGAAGGAGATCAGCCCTGGAATTTCTTTGGAAGGAATGATGCTCAAGCTGAAACTCCAGTATTTTGACCACCTCATGCGAAGTGTTGACTCATTGGAGAAGACTCTGATGCTGGGAGGGATTGGGGGCAGGAGGAGAAGGGGATGACAGAGGATGAGATGGCTGGATGGCATCACTGACTCGATGGATGTGAGTCTGAGTGACCTCCAGGTGTTGGAGATGGACAGGGAGGCCTGGAGTGCTGCGATTCATGTGGTTGCAAATAGTCAGACACGACTGAGCGACTGATCTGATCTGTGGTTCTGATTTGCATTTCTCTGATAATGAGTGATGTTGAGAATTTTTTCAAGTGTTAGTGAGCCATCTGTTTGTCTTCTTTTGAGAATTGTCTATTTTGTTCTTTGGACCATTTTTTATTGTGTAGTTCATTTTTCTGGAATTGAGTTGTAGCAGTTGCTTACATATTTTTGAGATTAGCTGTTTTTCAGTTGCCTCATTTACTATTATCTTCTCCCATTATGAAAGCTGTCTTTTCATCGTGCTTATAGTTTCTTTTGTTTTGTGGAAGCTTTTAATTTTAATTAGATCCCATTTGTTTGTTTTTGCCTTTATTTCCAACATACTTGGACGTGGGTCATAGAGGATCCTGCTGTGATGTATATGTGATGTTTTGCCTATGTTCTCCTTTAAGAGTTTTATAGCTTCTGGTCTTACATTTAAATCTTTGATCCATTGAGTTTATTTTTGTGTATGGTCTTAGAAAGTGTTCTAGGTTCATTCTTTTACAAGTGTTTGACCAGTTTTCCCAGCACCACTTGTTAAAGAGATTGTCTTTTCTCCATTGTATATTTTTGCCTCCTTTGTCAAAGATAAAGTGTCCATCGGTGTGTGGATTTATCTCTCTGTGCTTTCTATTTTGTTCCTTTGATTTATATTTCTGTCTTTGTGCCAGTACCATACTGTCTTGATGACTGTGGCTTTGTAGTAGAGCCTGAAGTCAGGCAGGTTGATTCCTCCAGTTCCATTTTTCTTTCTCAAGATTGCTTTGGCTATTTGAGGTTTTTTGTATTTCTAAAAACCTCAGCTTCTTTTTAAATATTCATTTATTTATTTGGCTGCACCAGGTTTTAGTTGTAACATGTGGGATCTAGTTCCTGGATCAAGGATTGAACCTGGGTTCCCTGAATCTGGAGCATGGAGTCTTAGTCACAGACCACAGTGAAGTCCCCTCTACTCGTTTCTTGATAAAGGGCCCACACATGCATTTAAAATATTGCTTGTTTTGTCCATATTTTAATGCTGTAGTTAAGAACATGAACTCTGAAATCTGATGCTGGCATTTGAATCCTGGCTCAGTTCCTTTCTGGCTATGTGATCCTGGGTAAGTCAATTAACCTCTCTGTACCTAATTCCCCTGTCTCTAAACTAATGATGATAGCAGTGCCCATTTTGAGTGTTTGGAGCATTCATTATGATAACGTAGGCAATCTGTTACAATAGTGCTTGGCATATAGTAAGTGGTGAATAAATGTTAGTAGTTGTTATTGTTAATATTATAATCTGCCAATGCTTGCTCTAAGTTAGCATGCCAGAAATACAAACCATTTTATATCCCCTCTTTCTCTACAAACCTGCAGAACACCTGCTAAATGACTATTATGGATTGATTCTGTCCCTTGTTCACATCCCCATCTCTCTGCCTTGAATTCTTCTGTTCAAGTTTTAACCCCCAATGAGACTGTATTTGGAGATAGCACCTTTATGGAAGTGATTAAGGTTAAGTGAGGTCACAAGAGTATGGTCTAATCTGATAGACCTGTTGTCCTTAGAAGGGACAGACATTTCTGTCTCTCTACATGTACAAAGAAGACAGGCCATGTGGGGACACAGAGGAAAGGTGGCCGTTTACTAGCCTGGAACCAATCGCATTGACACCCTGATCTTGGACTTCCAGCCTCCAGCACAGTGGGAAATAAATGTCTGTTGTTTAAGCCCCTCAAGCTGTGGTAATTTGCCATGGCACCCTGAACAGACTAAGACATTATGAAACGTTTTAACTCGTATATTGAAGGAGAGACAAATGGGCAGTCCTAACGTAGGATGCCATCCTCAAATGCCATCCTCCAATGCCATCCTCCAATGCCATTTCTCCTTGTGGGCAAAGCTTAACTCTACTATCTCCCATAGTGGTGGTGGGGTTGTCGGGAAGAGTCATATACCATCAGGACTACTGTCCACTTGTTTCCCTCAGCTGTTTACTACAGAATTAATCGAGGCTCCAGGCTGACTTCCAGCTATGTAGAGGTTAGTTATTGCCCACGAAGAGCTCTTACTCTTACTTCTTTCCTCTTCCAACACAAATGATCTTTCGGGAATAAGAATCTGGTTCATTGAGTCACCATTTTCCTGGTGGCTCAGATGGTAAAGAATCTGCCTGCAATGTGGGAGATCTGGGTTCGATCGCTGGGTTGGGAAGATTCCCTGGAGGAGGGCATGGTGACCCACCCCAGTAGTCTTGCCTGGAGAATCCCATGAACAGAGGTGCCTGGGAGTCTACAGTCCCTGGGGTTGCAAAGAGTGGGACATGACTGAGCGATTAAGCACACATATGTCCATTGAGTTGGTTGGATTCTGGATTGGGGTGACCTTATGGATCTTTAGCCTTCATTCCCTCAGAAGCTGGGCCACACTGGCTAGAGTCCTGGCCATTTCACTTCAAGGCACGCCCAAAGTCTTCCCAGGATCTTCTGGTTCCCTGAAACCATGCTGCTCATGCCTCTTCCTCCCGAGTCCCTGCTTCATGCCAGCTGGATTTCTGCCCTGTCACAAGAAGCATGCATGAATTTAATTGTCCTAACTGAAGACTTGAGGATCACAGGAAGATTTGGTTGTAACAGGATGTGAGGCCTTGGAATTTTCTCTCTTCCCCCCTCCCCACTTTTCTCCTTACCTTTCCTTTTGAATTCTCTAAGAACTCTTCCTTTCAGTCAGAGAAGACTTTGGCTGAGTTCTAAGACAAACTTGCAGAAAGCCTGGTTAATAAGATGCTTGCAGAACAAAGAGCCTTCCATTTTACAGCAGTTTTGCTTATCAACTTATTGTAAGTATAATGTACATATGTACAATGATATGTATATTCATGCTATTTCATATATTTGATGTTTTGACTATACAAAATATTTATACTTATAAATAATCTTTTTTTCTTTCTAGAGGAAGAATTATTAAGGCAATTTGGAGATAAAAGGAGCTGCCTAATTTAGAAATAAAGATTTAACTGTGCAGTTTAGGTCTCTTCAGAGTCACTCATTTACTTGTGAAAAGCTCTTTGGAACTTCTGAATCTATTTCTCAGGTGTAGGGTGTTCAGAATCTGAATGTAGGGATGAGGTTAATCATGGGACCTTGTAGCTGTAGGAAAAACCAAGCAATGTGGCTTTGGCTTTTCAGATGTTGAATGCTTTCCTAAGAGCATCTTTAATACATAAGAGATGGAAAGGGAGAGAGAGATTCAGAAAAGTTTATTAGATCACACAGAATTTCCAAGGTAAACTCTGCGACGGTCAAGTTAGAGTTCTGTGCCATTTGAGTGTAAATGAACTACTCAGATAATGCAAAAATGTACTCTGAGTACTCATGGCAATTGAGGACTATCATTCTAAGAAGGCCTTGAATGGAGCGCGCTTTGTGCCTGCAAAGCTTCCGCCTGGTCTGTGCTCAGGGCGCCAGAAGAGGGCGGGGCCGCCTCTCCCCACACTGACTTTTCAGCCGGACCTCCGCGCTGACACAAACACCGAGTTCAGCCTGGGGGCTCCCGGTCCAGTGCCAACTGCGCTGTCTTCCCAGCACCGCGCGCTCCTGAACGGCTTCCTGCTTCCGCTCTTCCCGCTGCCGCCCACGCCCCAGCCACCGAGGGGCAGGAGGCGGCGGTGGCCGGCCCTCCCCGTGCCCTTTTAAAAGCCTCCCAAGCGAGGCCCCGCAGGGAGATCCCGGCGGAGGAGGGAGCAGCACACTGAGCTTCCGCAGCGGTGAGCAGAGCCCATCGCCCCGGGCTGCGCCTCCCACTGGTGGGGCCCGGCACTTCGGGTTCCCAGGTGCTCTCGCTGCCGCCGCTGGGCTCCCCCACTCCCCCACCCCGGCCATGCGCCCCGGCTAGTGCGCCTGGAGCACGGCGCCCACCAGGCGACTCCCGCCGCCTGCCCTCGCAGCTGGCATGCTGCGCCCCCGGGCTGCTCGCCGTGCTTTGCCTGGCCGGGCGAGCTGGAGGCCGCCTGTGGCTGCCAGCTGCCCTCCTAGTGGAGACCCCGGAGCGAGGGCTACAGAGCGGAGTATCCTGTAGACAAAGGTGCTGGCACTGCATGAGGAGCTGCATGGCCTGTAGAACTACCTGCCCTGGCAGTATGAGGCCAGCGAAGCCGGGCTCTTCTACTCCGCTGAGATCCAGATGCTGTGTGACCAGGAGTGGGGCAGCATGCTCAAGGTGCCCAGGGGCTCCAGACTCAACCTCACCGGCCTGGGATACTTCTCCTGTCACTCCCACACCGTGGTCCAGGATTACTCCTATTTCTTCTTCCTCAGGTGAGCCTGCCACCTCCTGCCCATACCATCCCTTCGGCCACTTGGCATGGCCAGGAGAGGTACCTTTATCCCCAGCAGGCTCAGGAACTCCTCTGGAATCCTGTCTGGGCGATGTTAAGTGATGCCCTGGTCTCCCCTGGTCTCCTTCCCATTTTCTGCTCTTTGGTGCTCCTCATGTTGAGTCTACAGAGATCTTGGGTGCCTCTGACTAACACTGTTGGAAAAACAGGGATGGCTCCCGTGCTTGACCAGGGAAGAGTGTTTCAGGGCAAAGCTCAAGGTCGTTTCCAGCCACAAACAGCCTATTCCCAATAGCAGAGGTTTATGGTGGGGGCTAATGGGGGAAGAAGGCCCTGGTCACAGCACTCTGAGGAGTATGAAGGGCAATCAGACAGGAGCCCTCTCTGGTTGAGTTCCATGCAAGTTGGTCTGTGGTGCAGATGAGATGCCTGTGGATAAGAGTTCAGGCGATGGCATCTCCTGGAGTTTGAAATAAGAAAGTGGAACCCTAATTGAGGTGGAATCCTTATAGAGGAGAAAAGCTATATTTTAAAATGGATGCCGTGGGAGGTGTTTGGGATGGACAGTGGTCAAAACCAATCCAAACACCTTTGGAATCAGATGGTTGGTGGAATTCTGGCTCTGTTCTTTCTGTCATTTTGAGCAAGTTACTGATCTCGTCAAGAACCTCAAGAGCCTCACCTTCATAATGTGCCAAACAAGATTGGTTGAGATTAAGTCCTAGTAACTGATGCAGAACACCTGGTGCAGGCTAGATGAAGAATGTGTAGTTACTCAATCCTGCACATCTGCTTAAATGCCAAGATGGGACTGGTGTGGAATGCAGCCCAGCTGTCCTCTTGTTTCACTCAGATTCAGTCGTATCAGCTGCCAGCAGACCTCAATGCCAGGTTCTTCCAAATAGCCAAAGTGTATAGAGGAATGGCCTGAGGGTGGGGGCATTAAGGAATTGGGAAAGGGCTCACAGGGTTTTGAAGAACAGAGAGATGAATTAGACCAGGCCTTGTCTGTTGGGAGACTCCTGGAATCTTGTGAAGTTCCATGAAAGTTTGTCGTGTGGTCACGACGAAATGCATGTAGATAAGGGTTCAGGTTATGGGCTCAACTGAAGTTTGCAATACAAAACAGCAGGTGGAACCCTAATTCATTGGTTCTCTCCAGTTGGAGGAGGAGGCTGATAAAGAAGAACTGGGAGGAACCTCAAAATAGAATCTAACGGATAATGATTGGACAATAAGTCCCATCTTCTCAGTATGTGGCATAGCATTAAGGATATTTGGAATGGCCATGACCTTGGTCTGCAGACTAACTTTTAGCTCTTGAGATTTCACATCACTGAGAAAGAAGACAGAAGGTTCCACAGAGGGGCGTCCGTAAGCTCACGGTAACACATGTTTTCCATATTAAAACCAGAATATCTAAGTTTAGAATACATGGCTTGCTTTGTGTTGGCTTGGGTGGTTTAGCCAGATTAAGCTGAGTTAAACAAAAATACTGGAGAAGTACAGTTTCTAAATAAAACTGGCAAGGAATGAGATAGTACCTTCTTGATATGGAGAAACTTAGATTTTTACATATCTTTATTTAGTGAAAGCAACTCTAAAACTATTCAACAAGAAAACTTTATTTTCCAAAGTAAAAAGAGCCACAGTATTTAAGAAGACATTATTTTCTTTTCAAATTTTATAATGAAATTCAGTTTTGTCCACTGGCTCTCTGGTGATCAGCCAGCTCTTTGCTCTTTCTCTCTGACCTATTTATAAAACGTTAGGGCAGAGATAGAGTCAAATGTTAATCTGACAAGATTTCTATTTCACAGGGCTGTGTTGTCCTGATGTGTGTAAACAACCGCATACAAATCATTCCTCTGTTATTCTGGGCCCCTCAGAGAGGAGAACAGATTGTGGTCCATGTCACAGGAGAAAGTGGCAGTGGAGACTCCCTGGTCAGCCCCCAAAAGCCTACTTTGGGCTGGAGTGTCGCTTCCATCTCTCCTTTTCCTTCTCTTGACTTTAGAGAAATCAACAGTACTTTATGCAGGATTCTATAAAAATGTTAAGTTTTATACTGTGCATACTCTGTGCCAAATACTTTAGTTACTTTTTAAAAAATGCACTCCTTACACCACCATTAAACAAATAAGGATGCTGTTGTCATCCTCGTTCTATAAATTGTACATTTAAGCTTAGAGAATTTAAGAAATTTGTTGTGTGTCACACAGGAGATAAGTAGCAGTGATAGGAATTGGATCTTGGGTCATTGCAATTGGTTTTCCTTTGCCCAGGAAACAAGGAGCACTCCACTAGGAGAAGGAAGGCAGCTTGGGAGATACACAAATGTTCAACCGCACCCATCCCCCAATTAATGTGTTTTGAAAACTTAAGGATAGACACGTGCATTGTGAGGTAGAGAAACAATCAGAGAGAGTGACTAAGCTAATATGAG
>SJYM01006434.1:0-11729 GCA_006410775.1 Tragelaphus imberbis
GGGGGAGCCTGGTGGGCTGCCGTCTATGGGGTCGCACAGAGTCGGACACGACTGAAGCGACTTAGCAGTAGCAGCAGAATAGCACAGTGAACTATATTCAACATCCTATGATAAACCACAATGTAAAGGAATATGGAAAGAATATATATATGTAACTGAGTCACTTTGTTCATATGAATGATGATGTTGAATTAATTTTTAAGGCAAAAATGTGCTACTTTAAAACACCTCAATATGCAGTATCAGTGAAAATGTGAACATTTACTAAGGTAATTTGAATAATATTCTTTATTTAAAGCTTTCTTAACCTCCAGTCAGTATTTGTGCATTTTGAAATTTGTCAAAGCTGATTTTTGACTGGTTTGGTTTTTTTTATTTATTTATTTTTAAATTTTATTTTAATTTACAATATTGTATATAGTTTTGCCATATATAAAAATGAATCCACGACAGGTATACATGTGTTCCCCATCATGAACCCTCCTCCTTCCTCCCTCCCCATACCATCCCTCTGGGTCATCCCAGTGCACCAGCCCCAAGCATCCAGTATCATGCATCGAACCTGGACTGGCAACTCGTTTCATATATGATATTATACATATTTCAATGCCATTCTCCCAAATCATCCCACCCTCTCCCTCTCCCAGAGTCCAAAAGACTGTTCTATACATCAGTGTCTCTTTTGCTGTCTCGTATACAGGGTTATTGTTACTATCTTTCTAAATTCCGTATATATGTGTTAGTATACTGTATTGGTGTTTTTCTTTCTGGCTTACTTCACTCTGTATAATAGGCTCCAGTTTCATCCACCTCATTAGAACTGATTCAAATGTATTCTTTTTAATGGCTGAGTTAATACTCCACTGTGTATATGTACCACAGCTTGCTTATTCATTCATCTGCTGATGGACATCTAGGTTGCTTCCATGTCCTGGCTATTATAAACAGTGCTGCGGTGAACATTGGGGTACACGTGTCTCTTTCAATTCTGGTTTCCTCAGTGTGTATGCCCAGCAATGGGACTGCTGGATCATAAGGCAGTTCTATTCCTAGTTTTTTAAGGAATCTCCACACTGTTCTCCATAGTGGCTATCAGATCTAGTTTGAATTCCCACCAACAGTGTAAGAGGGTTCCCTTTTATCCACACCTTCTCCAGCATTTATTGCTTGTAGACTTTTGGATCGCAGCCATTCTGACTGGCGTGAAATGGTACCTCATAGTGGTTTTGATTTGCATTTCTCTGATAATGAGTGATGTTGAGCATCTTTTCATGTGTTTGTTAGCCATCTGTATGTCTTTTTTGGAGAAATATCTATTTAGTGAGCACAAAGAAATTCTTGGCTGATGGTTTTCAATGACCACTATTTTCCATCACCTCACTGCAAAATGATCATGATGGATTTTCTCTTAACAATTTCTATTCATATAAAATGTTCGATATCGGTTAGAGTTTGTTTGTTTAAACTAGTGTTTCCCTATATAAACTTGTTTTTCAAATGAAAACAAATGTGCCTCTAAACAAGTGGACGTAAGTGGGCCATTTGGAAACCTACTGGTAGAGCCGCATCTACGCTGTTATGTATTTTATCATGATTTGAATATCCCCAAAGTGAGTTGATCCCGGTCACTAATTTTTGAGAACCTCAAAATTAATATGAAACCTGTTCATTTGCATAAAAGAACTGCTCTTTAAAATGAGTAATTTTTATCTTTGGCTAACTTGAAAAATTATAAGTAACATAGAATACAGTGCCCACATTGTAGGTGGATTCTTTATACCAGCAGAGCCACAAGGGAAACCCAACTTAGAATATGATTTGAGATAACTGCAGGTGGTAACCGGAGAAGGCAATGGCAAGCCACTCCAGTACTCTTGCCTAGAAAATCCCATGGATGGAGGAGCCTGGTAGGCTGCAGTCCATGGGGTCGCTAGGAGTCCGACGGGACTGAGCGACTTCACTTTCACTTTTCACTTTCACACAATGGAGAAGGCAATGGCAACCCACTCCAGTGTTCTTGCCTGGAGAATCCCAGGGACTGTGGAGCCTGGTGGGCTGCTGTCTATGGGGTCGCACAGAGTCGGACACGACTGAAGCGACTTAGCAGCAGCAGCAGCAGCAGGTGGTAACATGATAATGGAGGCAACTAAATCATGTTTTAGTACTGTGTACCTCTGTATTTGGACTTCTTTTAAGTGGATGGGGGATCAAGTCAGAGTATTTTACACACATAGCACAGTTATCCTTAGTAGTTTTTGCTTTCTTGAACTATGTGATTGGCACTGAAGAGTGTTGAGGGAAGTTACAGTTCTGCTGAAGGTATTAAAGCTTAAAGTCAACCTCATAAGCCCTGGGTTTCTCTGTGCCCATGAACCAGGCCACAGCTTTCTCTAAGTTGGTGTGAAATGTGAATTCTTTTTCAAAATGCTACCTCATTTATATACTTTTTCTTATCTAATTTATATGCACTAGTGATTTCAAATATTATACAATGTATTGGGAAGATTCTAAACAAGAAATGGACAACTAAGATGTTTCAAATAAGCCTAAATTCAAAATTTCACATGACATAATTTTAGTTTTCATTCATCATCACTCATCAGGGCTGAGCAGTCTCCCAGCTCTGTCTTTTAAAGGTTGCCATACTGAAAATGAGCTTCCCTTGTATCTCAGTTGGTAAAATATCTGCCTGCAATGTGGGAGACTCAGGTGCAATTCCTGGGTTGATAAGATCCCCTGGAGAAGGAAATGGCATTCCACTTCAGTATTCTTGCCCAGAGAACCCCATGAATAGAGGAGCCTGGTGATTTACAGTCTATGGAGTTGCAGAGTTGGACATGACTTAGCATCTAAACCACCATACTAGGGGAAAAAAAAGTCCCATAATTGGGGAAGCACAAGTCATTGTTTTGTTTGTGAAGACCTTCTATTTTTAGAGCATTTTGAAAAAATATTTTTTGAGATTTTGACGCTCTTCTATCAATAAAAGAACATTCTTTTATCATAGAATGATATTCTTCTCCTTTCTTCCACTCAATATAAGTAGCATTTTAAAATATAGACCCATGTAGGTTTATTTTTCAAACACAAACATGTATTATTTCTAAAATGTGTTGAATCTCCCAAGAGAACTGAATGGTCTCAGGAAAGTAAACATTATTCAACGTTGTTTTATATGTTCTGAGAAGTTTAAAATTCTGTACCATATGTAATGTGTGTAAAACACTTTGATCAATCAAAATTGTACTTTCATGGCTTCTCACCAAGGATAACTCTGACTCAATTTCATCTCTAGTCTTAACTAAGCCTAAATCATAGTTTTGAGAATGATATTTTTCCTACATAGCTCCATTTATCAAGTGTGTAAAGGAGAACCATTGGAAGTTCTTGGACTAGGGAGGCACAAATCTGTGTTTGCAGAACTTATTCTAGCAGTAATATTCATGACCAAATAAGAGTGAATATGTGGGAAAATGATAAAAATAATGGTTAGGAGCAACTACAGTTCAACATTACTGTAGTTCAGTTTAAAGATAAATTCAGAAATTGTGTGGTGACTAAGGGACAATGGATGAGGTCACTGTGGTTGTAGATGTTATAGCTTAGCATAAGTGAAGTTTTGAGTGTATTCTGAAAGCTCTTAGACAAGATTAATATGTTTCAGAAGTACTCATTGAATCCTTTCTGTGTATTCTGTGTTGTTCTTAGATCCAGGATCCAAAAAGTTAACAAGATAGAATAAATGTTTGTCCTTATAGAATTTACAGTTTATAGAGAACACAAAGGGAAAAAGTCTGATGACTGTTATGAAACAGAATCTAGTGAAAGTTATGAGAACATGAATAATAACAGCTGACATTTATTGACTATCATATGCCAGACGGTGTCCAAACCATTTAACTTTTTTTTCATTTAATTAACACAACAGCTCAATGAAAACTATGCTATTTTAGCATTCCTTATTTTACATGGGAGAAATAAGAGATTAAGTAATTTTCCCAAATGATGTAGCTTGTAAAAGAGGAAGAAGAAAGGTAGAATTCACAATACTCTAACTCCATGGCTTATATTATTTTCTATGATGAGAAAAAATTGATAACTGAAATATTACAGAAAATGAGCCAGTAGAAGAGTCAAGTAGAAATTTCAGGTATATGTTAAAAGCATAAACTATAGAAGGGATGTACTATATTACAGAGTCTTTCAGAGACATCTCAGAGAGAGCAACTGAAATGAGTCACTGCAACATTTGAAGAATTTCTGATAAAAAAAAAAAGAAACCTGAAAGTAGATCTCTTACAGAAATATGTCCATTTAGTAAATCTGAATAAAGAGGGAATGAGACAATTTAGTAGCTTTCCCTTCAGAGGTGTAGATAATGAGGAGATGGGAATTCACTTTGGATCTACCTGAGGGATGTACAGTCCCTAGAATAAAGCAAAAATGAGTAAAAGTGTAGGTCCATAAGAACTAAAGACAGAATGTGAACCGGAATTCATAATTTTCTTATTCCATATTATACATATAATTTACACCCTGGAGAGGAGGCCAAGCAAGCTCTAATCTGTTTTTCACCGAGTGCATTACATCATTATTCTCACATTAAATCTTCTGTGTCTGATCAAGTAGCAAGTATGATAATAAAAAGATTATTTTCACTTAGTATAATCTAGGTGCATCTATGTTACTGCAAATGGCATTATTTCATTCTCTTTTAAGGCTGAGCAGTATTCCACTATAAGTTCTCCATAGTAGTTGTACCAATATACATTCCCACCAACAAGGTAGGAGGGTTCCCTTTTCTCCACACCCTCTCCAGCATTTATTATTTCTAAATATTTTGATGATGGCCATTTGGACCAGTGTGAGGTGATACCTAATGGTAGTTTTATTTGCATTTCTCCAATAATTAGTGATGTTTAGCTTCTTTCCATGTGATTTTTTTCTTTAAGCTATCTGTATGTCTTCTTTGGAGAAATGTCTACTTAGATCTCCTGCTCATTTTTTGATTGGGTTATTTCTTTTCTTTTGACATAGAGCTGCATGAGCTGTTTGTATATTTTAGGGATTAATCCCTTATAGCAGTGGTCTCCAACCACTTTGGCACCAGGGACTGGTTTCATGGCAGACAATTACAATACCATTCATTGATCTCCCTGAAATGTGACTCTTCCATGTCTACAGTTGCCACTTTAATCCTGGTATCTAGGCAGGAACTGAGGTCAAAAGACACAGGGCCTATTCTAAAATATTTTCTTTATAAAACCTAATTAAAGATATTCCGCTGGTTCCATTTTGTGTGTTTTAAAGGATAAATTCCCCAGATTCACACCAGACTCCTCTTTTAATAAATCTTCAAAAAGTGATGGCATAAAGGCACCTCATTTTTGTGGCCAACCGAACATGCATATTATCTCTTCAATTCTTTTGCAAATTGGCAAAAAACAGGAAAGGCATATGAGAGGTATAAATCAGCAGGGACAGTGTTCCAGGGGAGGACATAATAGCAAACGTCCTGTTGGAGAGAAGAAAAGAAAAAACATACAAGAAAATTTCCAAGAACTATAAATAATTCCTTGTTGCCTAACAGAATAAACAAAAGAGACTCATTCAAAGTGATATTTTCACAAAATTTCACGGGCCTAGATAAACAAACCTTTTGGAAAGAATTAAAGTGAAAGTGTTAGTTGCTCTGTCGTGTCTGACTCTTTGAGACCCTGCCAGGCTCCTCTGTCCATGGAATTCTCCAGGCAAGAATGCTGGAGTGGGCAGCCTTTCCCTTCTCCAGGGGATCTTCCCAACCCAGGGACTGAACTCCAGTCTCCTGCATTGCAGACAGATTCTTTACCATCTGAGCCACCAGGGAAGCAAAAAGAATTAAAGCAGGTCACATACTGAAGATCAGAAATCAGAATACCATAAACTTCTCAATTATAATAAGAGAGACTGAAAGGCAATGGAGAAATTCTGCAGGAAAACGATTACCAACCTGGAAATACTTAGCCCACCAAAGTGTACATCAAGAATTAGGACATGTTCAGACTCACAAGGAGCTCAAAATAATAACTATGACCCTATCTTGAGAAGTTCCTAGATGTGCTCTAACACAGAGTCGGACACGACTGAAGCGACTTAGCAGCAACAGCAAAGAGGAAATAAACCAAGAAAAGGGAAACATGTGGTAGAAGAGAAACTGAGGCCTATTAACAATTTTAAGTGTTGACTGGAGCTACAACCTATTTGAATTGGGCAGAGCCAAACCTGACCCGAAGGAGAAAGCAATGGCACCCCACTCCGGTACTCTTGCCTGGAAAATCCCATGGATGGAGGAGCCTGGTAGGCTGCAGTCCATGGGGTTGCTAAGAGTCGGAGGTGACTGAGAAATTTCACTTTCACTTTTCACTTTCATGCATTGGAGAAGGAAATGGCAACCCACTCCAGTGTTCTTGCCTGGAGTATCTCAGGGACGGGGGAGCCTGGTGGGCTGCCATCTATTGGGTCGTACAGAGTCGGACACGACTGAAGTGACTTAGCAGCAGCAGCAGCAAACCTGACCCAAAGTGATTAGGGGCACTTTGCCTATAGGAGCCAGGAAAAATGACTTATACAGAGAAGGTGCAGAAGCAAAGCAAGATTATTGATTGCTGAAGGAGGAAATGGCTACCCTCTCTCCAGTATTCTTGCCTGGGAAATCCCGTTCACAGAGAGGCCTGGTGGGCCACAGTCCATGGGGTCACAAAGAGTAGGACACAACGGTATGCATATACATACATACACACACACACAAAGAGTGAAATAATGCCATTTGCAGCAACATGTATAGACCTAGAGATTGTCATCCTAAGAAAAGAGAGTCGGACTGAGAAGGAAGAATATCATATGATATCACTTCCACGTGGAATCTTATCATGCAAATGAACTTATTCTAAGAAACAGACTCACAGACACAGAGAAGAGATTTGTGCTTGGTTATCAAGGAGGAGGTGGGCAGCAGAAGGATGGACTGGGAGTATGGGGATTAACAGATGCAAACAATTATATATAAAATGGATAAACAAGGCCCTACTGTATAGCACAGGGAATTGTATTCAATATCTTGTGATAAATCATAATGAAAAAGAATATGAAAAACAATGTCTCTATATATGTATAACTGAGTCACTTTGCTGTACAGTAGAAATTAACACAATATGTCAATCAACTATCCTTCAATAAAATAAAATTTTTAAAAGAAAAAAGATTATTTTTTTCTGTCACTTGAGAACACTGAAAATATCAGAAATTATAGACGTTCAGAAAGATTTCCAGAGCATAGATGAATTAATGACTATCTCCTCTCCCCTAAAACCAAAAGGATCAAGTTTGAAGAATGTGAAATGACATTTCCAGAACCAACCCAGAACCTAGGGTAAGGGAGCCAGACCTGAAGTTTTAGACACAATTGGGTGAGTTGCTGAATTTAATTTACAATACGTATTCCTTGTTTTGAGATGAAAGTCCATGGACCATTCTTTCTCATTTTGTGCTGTTGAGTCTCAAGTGAAACTGGTGGAAGCATCTGTTGGAGAGGAATCAGAGAACATTAGAGGGCTTAAAGGACATAACAGTCAGGCAGATTCCTCTAAGTAGGTAGATCTCTCATTCATCTACCTTTATGATTTTTACTCTGTGACAAGGTTGTTAACTTGATATCATATGATATCAAGTTAACAATTGATAACAATATGATATCAATTCTCATAGACTCAGATCCCCTCATCTTGATTGAGAAACAGTGTTCTTGGTTCCTGCCACATAAGGTCTATCTGCATTGAGAAGACTGGTGAGGGAAGACTTCACAGGAATGAAGGAATGCTGAGATGAGAGCACAAGAATTGCATCCTTGTCCATCCTTCCTTTCCCTGGGTTTTCCCAGAAGGTATGTTTGCATACGGCAGCACTTGCCTTGCCTCTGTAGGATGATTATGATGTCCTTTGTTATATTCAGCTTATAAAAGCTCTAATAAAGGCATGTCCACATCATTCTGTAACCTGATCATGGAAAAGGCAGACTCTACGGGACCAGGTTGGGATAGTGTCAGGCATTCACAGTGTGTATCCTCTTTCATAGGAGGAGAAACAGTGGAAGAGCTGAGTTGTTCTCTAATGGAACCCTTTCTCCTGTATCCACAGATTCCTTTAGAGAATAATGGCTCCTAGAAATGGGTTTTTCCTGACTCACTTCATTCTGATGGGATTAACAGACCAAGCAGATCTCCAGCTCCCCCTTTTCTTTCTGTTCCTAAGAATGCATATGGTCACTGTGATGGGGAACCTGGGCTTGATAATCTTAATTCAGCTGAATTCACATCTACATACCCGCATGTAGTTTTTCCTCTTTAACTTGTCCTTCATAGATCTCTGTTATTCTTCTGTGTTTACACACAAAATGCTAATTAACTTCACATCAAAGAAGATTATTTCTTACATGGAGTGCATCACTCAGCTCTACTTTTACTGTTTTTTTGTCATTTCTGAAATCTATGTGCTGACATCAATGGCCTATGACAACCATGTGGCCATCTGTAAGCCACTTTTGTATCATGTTGCTATGTCGCCTAAAGTGTGTTCCACCCTATGCTTGGTTTCTACTTGATGGCATTTTCTGGTGCCATGGCTCACACTGGATGCATGCTGAGACTGACCTTCTGTGATGCAAACACATTTTTGTGACATCTTCCCTCTGCTCCAGCTCTCCTGCACAAGTGCCTACTTCAATGAGCTGGTAGTTTTCTTAATGGCAGGCATCAATATAATTGTGTCCAGTATTACCATCTTTGTCTCTTATGGTCTCATTTTCTCCAACATCTTACACATCAGCTCTACGGAGGGCAGGTCCAAAGCCCTAAGCACTTGCAGTTCCCACATAATTGCTGTTTCTCTGTTCTTTGGATCAATGTCATTCGTGTATCTCAAACCATCTGCTGGGTGTATGGATGAGAGAAGTATCTCTTCTGTCTTTTACACCAATGTGGTTACTATGATGATCCTCTTATTCTACAGCTTTAGAAATAAAGATGTGAAAACTGCTCTGAGAAAAACTGTAACTAGGATATAGTTTTGACTAGCAACAGTGTCTCTGTGCAGATAGTCAAAATATCAAAAGACTTTCTTTTCAACTATAATAATTTTATTAGTATCTTCTTAACCTATTTCTATTTTATCATATTGAAAGTCATTTGAGATTTGTGTCACTTTATTTATACTTATCACATAGGAGGACCTGTCTCCTTATTCACCACTTGTGTAATTTCCTGTTCTTACATGTTCCTATTTATTAATACTATTAAGAAAGACATTTACTATCTTGTTTACTATTTATGGGCTTCCCAGTTGGCTCAGTGATAAAGAATCCTCCTGCCAATGCAAGAGACTCAGGTTCAATTCCTGGGTCAGGAAGAGCCCCTGGAGAAGGAAACAGGAACCCACTCCAGTATTCTTGCCTGAGAAATCCCATGGAGAGAGGAGCCTGGTGGACTACACTGTCCATATGGTCACAAAGAGTTAGATATGACATAACTGAGCACAAATGCAAGTTACTATTTATTGTAGTACATTTTGTGTATTAATTATAATACATTTTGTGTATTTATTGTATTCTTTTCTATACATTTTTCTCTCTATTAGTTTGAACTTCCCTTTTCCTCTGAAAATAGAAGACTACTCAACAGATGATCAAATCAGGGAACATTAGGGTGACATTATGTTGCTGGAGATGTCTTATCTGCCTATTGCCATTAGAAACACGATGCAAAATGTTCCCTCTTCCCATCTTTCCAGGCTTCATTAAGCAAGACTGTATCACCTAATTTCTGTGGTGGAAGACTTCATAGTGACTGTTAAGTATAACCAATTTTGCATTGGTAAACACTGCATTATGCTTCCTTTGACAAATGATTTTGTCACCTGCAAATCATTGCAGGTTGTCAAAATGTATTCATTTTATGGGTGGTACAATAAAGCTCAGAATAGTTAATGATGTATTTACAGTCATATGTGTTTTTAATGAAAAAGTGTAGAATAAATTTGTTTCTGATTTCAAGTTGATTAAGCTCCTTAGTATCCTTTGCTTCTATTCTATCTCTTTAATATTGCTTAAGTAAATATGGTACAAGAAAAACTATTCTAGCTTATAAGCTGACTGTGCTTTGTTTCAGGGTGGTACATGAATTTCTCTCAGGCTGGGTATTTATTGCTATTTTGCTATTTAATTTTTTTTAAGAAAACAGTTTGTCAGGGGCATTCTTTTAATGTAGTTTATTGGAAAGAAAATGCCTCTTGGGTTAATATATTGGGGAGGTGATTGTTCAAGTAAGAACATTCCTTTTTTCACAAAATTTAAAAAATACTTTTTGGAATGCTTGCAAGTGTTTGTATTTTTGAGAACAAGGCATGGGAGAGAAATGAGCCCAGTAACCTCTCATGAGGCTGGACCTCGACAGACACATGGCCAATACATAAGAGGTCCCCTGTGGAGCGTGGGCATGAGGCTTAGGACCTGCTCTTTAATTGAGAAGTTTTTTTCTGCTCCATCTAGTGAAGGAAATGTATCCAGTCCATAAAGTTTTTCTAATCTTATAATGCACAGTGACTATACAGTAGTACTGCTTGAAGGAATAAAGATAAATTTAAAGGAAATGAAGCTGTGGCCAGAACTGGGTAATCCAGGTAGAAATAAGACACTTTTGCATGAAATAAAATGGTGAGTAGTGACTAAAGCTCAAATTAGAATGAAGGAATTTAGAAAAAAATGATAGAAAACAAAAGCCTGTATTTATAAGTCTCCTCTTTTTTTTTTTGGACAGTCCTAGAGGACAGGGAGGCCTGGTATGCTCCAATTCATGGGGTCGCAAAGAGTCACACACGACTGAGTGACTGAACTGAACTGAACTGAGAAATACTATAGGGATCATGGAATTTATCTGGATAGGATAAAATCTTAAACTTTTTATATTAAAAAAGTTAAATTCATAAGTCTCCATTCCTTTGGTGTACCCTGAGTACAACTAAACCACTCCTGCTTTTGTTGACTTCCATATGCTTCTTCCTTATTCATTTTAAGGTATAAAATAAATCAATCTGCAGTTAAAACTATGATAATTTGAAAGAAACATTTGGTGGGTAAGTTGTAACAGTGTCTTTTCTGGAATAAGATGTTGGATTATTTTTCTTTCAAGAAAATAAGGAAAACGGTTACTCTAAAATGCTTAAAGCTTTAATTGTGTCAATTTCCACATTTTTAAAGATAACTTTAATAATATTTTTTTGTTTGTTTTATAGTCCCCTCTGAAGAGTTAGGTACTGAGAAATTACAAATTTATCACCACTATGGTATGTTTGCTTTTTTGTGTATTTTTAGATGTTCACCATTAACGTAGTTTTTAACTCCTTGCTATATCCTTGATTTGTAGTTTTCAATGTAGTTTTCACTCATACCACATCCCCTGATCTCAATATCAACATGTATGATTTTCATTTAGAAAGATCTTTTTTATAAAACATTTGACCTAGATTGATTTTTTTTTCATTTACCTGCTATTCATTTTTATAAAATTGTCTTCTTTATATATGGAGAAGTGTATCTAAATTAGTCAATAATGATTGCACTCTTTATAACCTTTGTATGTATGCAGGGGTACACCCACTCTGCTTACTATTTTATCATTATTTGAGGGGCCAAAAATGTACAA
>SJYM01006438.1:11900-25646 GCA_006410775.1 Tragelaphus imberbis
ATGTCACGAACCTCATTCCATAGTTCATCAGGCACTCTATGTATCAGATCTAGGCCCTTAAATCTATTTCTCACTTCCACTGTATAATCATAAGGGATTTGATTTAGGTCATACCTGAATGGTCTAGTGGTTTTCCCTACTTTCTTCAATTTCAGTCTGAATTTGGCAATAAGGAGTTCATGGTCTGAGCCACAGTCAGCTCCTGGTCTTGTTTTTGCTGATTGTATAGAGCTTCTCCATCTTTGCCTGCAAAGAATATAATCGATCTGATTTCGGTGTTGACCATCTGGTGATGTCCATGTCTTCTAGTGTGTTGTTGGAAGAGGGTATTTGCTATGACCAGTGCATTTTCTTGGCAAAACTCTGTTAGTCTTTGCCCTGCTTCATTCCGTATTACAAGGCCAAATTTGCCTGTTACTCCAGGTGTTTCTTGACTTCCTACTTTTGCATTCCAGTCCCGTAGAATGAAAAGGACATCTTTTTTGGGTGTTAGTTCTAAAAGGTCTTGTAGGTCTTCATAGAACCGTTCAACTTCAGCTTCTTCAGCGTTACTGGTTGGGGCATAGATTTGCATTACTGTGACATTGAATGGTTTGCCTTGGAAACAAACAGAGATCATTCTGTCGTTTTTGAGATTGCATCCAAGTACTGCATTTCGGACTCTTTTGCTGACCATGATGGCCACTCCATTTCTTCTGAGGGATTCCTGCCCGCAGTAGTAGATATAATGGTCGTCTGAGTTAAATTCACCCATTCCAGTCCATTTTAGTTCGCTAATTCCTAGAATGTCAACATTCACTCTTGCCATCTCTTGTTTGACCACTTCCAATTTGCCTTGATTCACTGACCTGACATTCCAGGTTCCTATGCAATATTGCTCTTTACAGCATCAGACTTTGCTTCTGTCACCAGACACATCCACAGCTGGGTATTCTTTTTGCTTTGGCTCCATCCCTTCATTCTTTCTGGAGTTATTTCTCCACTGATCTCCAGTGGAGAAATGATAAATATGATAAACATTTATTAGTTAGAAACAGTGTTCTTGCAGACTAGATCATGGAGACTAGGAGTGGTCAGGTGATCTGGGAGTGGAAATATGTCAGGAAAATCTTTCTGCCCTCCTGCCTTCAATGCTTTCACCTGTGTAGGTTAAGAAGGAGCCCCAGAACTCTGTGTTTATCTTGGCAATATCCCTTTACTTCTCAGTATATCCCCAAATTCACAACTTTGCTGTCAGTATCCGCCTTGAGCCTTGGTTAAGCCCAGTTTAATGAGTTGAATTGTGTCTGCTAAAAGATATGTTAATAAATTTTCACTCCCTGTTGCTCAGAATGTGACCTTATTTGGAAATAGGGTGATTCCAGATGTAATTAGGTGAGATGTGGTCATCTCTGAGCAGGGGGGCCCTTAATCAAACATAACTGGTATCCTTGTAAGAAGAGGAGAAAGAGACCCACAGTGGGAATACCACGTGATGATGGAGGCAGAGATTGAGTTGCTGTAACTGCAAGGTCAGGAATGCCAAAATTTGTCAACAAATCACCAAAAAAATTGAAGAAGCAAATGAAGATTCTTCTTTACAGGTTTCAGATGAAGGATGGCTCTCCTAACACCTTGATTTTGAACTTCTAGCCTCCAAGAACTTGAGGCAATAAATTTCTGTTATTTTAAGCAAGAATGTGTGGTACTTCGTTAATGAAATCCTAGGCAACTAATGTGCACAGTATATCCTTACACCCTTTATCTTTATTTGTGCTTGTTACAAGAACTCCATGACATACAGTATAGCACATACCTCTGCATGTTAATTCTCATACAGTTTAAACAGCCTTCATTTGACTGTATCGTATGTCCTTCACTCAGAGGTTAAAACGTCTGCCTCTAATGCGGGAGACCTGGGTTCGATCCCTGGGTTGGGAAGATCCCCTGGAGAAGGAAATGGCAACCCACTCCACTATTCTTGCCTGGAGAATCCCACGGACGGAGGAGCCTGGTGGGCTACAGTCCACGGGGTCTCAAAGAGTCGGACATGACTGCGCGACTTAACTTTTAACTTTATGCCCTTCAAATCCTTGTCTTGTGTGCTGTGGAACACGAGGTCAGACAGCAAAATGAAACCAGGCTTTTCTGAAAAGTCAAAGCTTCCTGTACTAACATCTTAAACACATCTGCTGCATTCCCTTCTAAGGAATTTTAAACTTGCTGTTAGCTTTGTCCAGAATGCTTTTTCCTCAGATAACTGAATTGCTCCCTCTTTTAATTCCTTTAGGCCTTTAATTCAAAATAACTTTCTTAGAAAGACCTTTTAGTTTTTGTTCAAATAGTTTTATTTGTTTTTGGCTGTGCTGGGTCTTTGTTGCTCTGTGGGCTTCTTCTCTAGCTGCAGCGAACAGGGGCTACTCTCCAGCTCCAGTGCACAGGTTTCTCACTGATGTGGCTTCTCTTGTTGCAGAGGACTGGCTCTAGGGCGCTTGGGCTTCAGTAATTGCAGCTCCTTTGCTCTAGAGCACTGACTCAGTAGTTGTGGTGCATGGGCTTAGTTGCTCTAGGCGTGTGGGATCTTCCCATGTGTCCTGCGCTGGCCTTCCTTACCTATCACTAAGCCACCAGGGAAGCCATGGAAAGGCCTTCTAATCACTTTGTGTGAAGTTGACATCCTATGTTTGCTATTCCCCTTTCTACTACCCTTCCCTGATACGTTTTTTAAATGTATAGCTGATTTACAATATCATATTAGTTTCAGGTGTGCAGTATAGTGATTCAATATCTTTATAGGTTATTTAAACTTATTATAAAATAGTAGCCATTTCCCCCTGTGCTGTATGGTATATCCATTTTGCTTATTTATTTTATACATAGTAGTTTGTATCTCTTAATCCCTTACCCTTTTCATCCCTGATGTTTTTTTACCTTATATTTTTCACCATAAAATATGATTTCACTATGAAATATAACTTGTAATTTATTTATTCTGCTTGGAAGGAAAATTCAATAAGGTATAAAATTGATATAAACACCTAATAATAATGTAAATGGATTATTAAATGGTCCTGAAACAAACAGACAGCAAGACATTTCTCTAGCAAGTATGGGTTTACTCATGATCAGCAGAGAACTACAACCTGGGGGCTGCCATCTTGGCAAGCCACATGCAAGTCCCCACCCACACAGCAAGGGAAGGAGAATGCTTGTACAGAAGGAAGAAGGACATTGCAAAGGTCACAGTGAAAAAAGGAATCCGTGGCTTTTCATGTCTGAGTCCTGACAGGAACAGGAGGAGTATTTCTTCTTCCTGTTGGACTCTGCCACTGTCCCAGAGTGTTTGTGAGCTTCCTCTCTGGTCTGTTGACTCTATTTAATTGAGGTTTCTATTTATTATTTTTTTACATTCCCCCCCGCCCCTTATTATCAGGATTTTTCTAAGAAAGCATTGCTGATCAAGAGTTAGTTTTTCTGAATTCTGTGTTTTTTTGGTCCATCAGTGCCAGGAAAGACCTTTCTTCCTATAAGTGTAGCGTGAACATAGTATCTCACATTGGAGGGAAGGTGCAGATTGGACACCTGTTGGAGTCACATTTGAGTAACGAGGGGTAGGATGGAGAATGTTCAGGAACTTTTTATCTGAAGTCCATATGTTATATGTCCATTGAGGGTCATCTGAAGCTTTATATCATCATCAAAGTTTTATGTCACAAAACTGTATGTGACAAACTGCCAACAAACCTAATCTGGGTATCTTGGGAAAACTGTCTCATCCAATGTCTCCTGCTTCAGTTCTGGGAAATTTTTACTATCAGGTCACCAGAGGATGAGCAGTCCGGTCAGGATTTGGTGCTTTCTTTAGGTATGTTATGTGAATCCAGAGTCTGTCTATCCTTGGAGTTTGGTGGCACAAGTGTTGGTTAGCAGTGCCTGAAACAGGCCTTTCCACCCAGGTTGAGGAGACCTCTGCTGGAGGTATCTTTCCAGTAGTGAAATCTCCAGGTTGCAAGCTGTCATGCTTAAGGTCTTCATCTCTTGAAAGTGCACTGTGAAACAACTGATCTACCAAAATATGGTTACTTTTAATAGAAATAATTAGGTCTTTGCAGTATTAGAATATCTCTCCTTTTATCAGTTTTGAGTCAAAAGAAGCAGGACCCAAGTGCACTGAGCATCCTATCACTATCTGAAAAGGTGAGAGCTTGTAAGTTCCGAAAAAGGTGGATCCAAGGTATAGAAGAACTAATGGCAATGATATTTGCCCATGCGTTTGGAGAGCCTGTACAAGTTTTGCAAATTAAATCTTAAGAATCCTGTTAGTATGTTTGACTAAACTAGAGGCATGAGGGTGGTAAGCACAGTGGATGTATTGTAAAACCAGCATAGCTGTTGAAGTATCTGGCCAGTAAAATGAATTTCTTGATCATTATTGAGATTGAGAGGAGTTTTATAGGTATGGATTATTTTCTCCAGAGGACTTTGGCCACAGAACAGGCCTCTTGCAAGGAGAGGCTTCAGTTCAGTGTGAAACCATACAGATCATGATTAAAATATATTTATATTTATTAGATAGATGAAATTTTATGAAATATATTGGCCATATTCCAATGACCAGTTTAAATTGTTAAGGGACAGTACAAACAGACTTGTTTCTGTTGTGCTTTGGACAAGTGGAGCAAGTGAGGTAAGCACTCTTTGCAACCTTGTTAATGCTTTCCCACCAATATTGATTCNCTCTGGTCTGTTGACTCTATTTAATTGAGGTTTCTATTTATTATTTTTTTACATTCCCCCCCGCCCCTTATTATCAGGATTTTTCTAAGAAAGCATTGCTGATCAAGAGTTAGTTTTTCTGAATTCTGTGTTTTTTTGGTCCATCAGTGCCAGGAAAGACCTTTCTTCCTATAAGTGTAGCGTGAACATAGTATCTCACATTGGAGGGAAGGTGCAGATTGGACACCTGTTGGAGTCACATTTGAGTAACGAGGGGTAGGATGGAGAATGTTCAGGAACTTTTTATCTGAAGTCCATATGTTATATGTCCATTGAGGGTCATCTGAAGCTTTATATCATCATCAAAGTTTTATGTCACAAAACTGTATGTGACAAACTGCCAACAAACCTAATCTGGGTATCTTGGGAAAACTGTCTCATCCAATGTCTCCTGCTTCAGTTCTGGGAAATTTTTACTATCAGGTCACCAGAGGATGAGCAGTCCGGTCAGGATTTGGTGCTTTCTTTAGGTATGTTATGTGAATCCAGAGTCTGTCTATCCTTGGAGTTTGGTGGCACAAGTGTTGGTTAGCAGTGCCTGAAACAGGCCTTTCCACCCAGGTTGAGGAGACCTCTGCTGGAGGTATCTTTCCAGTAGTGAAATCTCCAGGTTGCAAGCTGTCATGCTTAAGGTCTTCATCTCTTGAAAGTGCACTGTGAAACAACTGATCTACCAAAATATGGTTACTTTTAATAGAAATAATTAGGTCTTTGCAGTATTAGAATATCTCTCCTTTTATCAGTTTTGAGTCAAAAGAAGCAGGACCCAAGTGCACTGAGCATCCTATCACTATCTGAAAAGGTGAGAGCTTGTAAGTTCCGAAAAAGGTGGATCCAAGGTATAGAAGAACTAATGGCAATGATATTTGCCCATGCGTTTGGAGAGCCTGTACAAGTTTTGCAAATTAAATCTTAAGAATCCTGTTAGTATGTTTGACTAAACTAGAGGCATGAGGGTGGTAAGCACAGTGGATGTATTGTAAAACCAGCATAGCTGTTGAAGTATCTGGCCAGTAAAATGAATTTCTTGATCATTATTGAGATTGAGAGGAGTTTTATAGGTATGGATTATTTTCTCCAGAGGACTTTGGCCACAGAACAGGCCTCTTGCAAGGAGAGGCTTCAGTTCAGTGTGAAACCATACAGATCATGATTAAAATATATTTATATTTATTAGATAGATGAAATTTTATGAAATATATTGGCCATATTCCAATGACCAGTTTAAATTGTTAAGGGACAGTACAAACAGACTTGTTTCTGTTGTGCTTTGGACAAGTGGAGCAAGTGAGGTAAGCACTCTTTGCAACCTTGTTAATGCTTTCCCACCAATATTGATTCATTAAGGCTATCTTTGTGTCAGCGGACCAACAGTGTCTCCAATAGTGTTGAGGCATAGGAATTTAGAGTCTCCAGGAGGATTGGTGATACTGAAACAAACTTGGGGTCTGCTTGTTCATGCACAGTAAAGTCAAAATACTGACCTCTAACTGTGGTGAAGAGAAGTGCAGCATTTATTGCAAGGTCAAGCATGGAGTATGGGCTGCTAATGGTGAAAAGACCAGAACTCCCTGGTGGATTTGATGGAAATGTTTTTAAGACACTTTCTCATGTGAGTGAAAGGGTTGTAGGGTGCCTGATCAACTTTGGGGCATTCTGATTAGTTGGTGGTGAGGTATATAATTGAGAGTCAGTATTATCAACCTTAGTGCCAACAGTTCTGGGGTCTGTGTGCTTGTGGTCAGCATGCAGTTAACTTCTTCTATCTGATGGGGCTTTCAATATCTGCGAGACAGCTCAAGGATATGGCTCAGAATATTAGATATACCCTTTGAGAGGAACTGAAGTCCTTGAATTTGTTGTATGACTAAACTATTATTATTTTGTCTTACTTAACTGTTTCCCTTTGTTTCTGTATTTTCTCACTTCTCTGATTAAATTTGCTCTTTTGAACTTGGGTGAGGCCTAGGAGGCTAAAATTTTTCGGTAAACAAGAGAGAGAGGTCATGGTAGTTACACTAAGTTGCTCAGTTACACTAAGTTGTTATTTAGTCCTAAGTGGAACTTCCTCTTGTTATCTAGGCAACAGTTGTTGAATTTCCAATCTTCTTTTTCCTTTTCTGAGACCAATTGCTGGGCTTCTTTATCTCTAAATGATAATTTAGAGAAATATCCCTTTGGACTATGACATAGATTTAACTGTTACTTTTCCCTTTAAAGGCAGCATTCTTTGTGGAAATGTTAACAAGATGATTTCTCTTAGCTTCCATAGAGTCAACTTTAGAATGACTCAATATGAATAAAAGGTAAAATAGCCAGTAAAGGTATGACACCCAAGAATTCTAGACCATTGTGACCACTTCAGATTTCATTTCTGCTAGGAGTAAGGATGCCACTTTGCTTCCACAACATTCAAAAGATATGTCTACTATAAATATAAATGTTGGCAGATTTGTCCTTGGCTAAAGGGTAAGCCCATGTAAAAGCATATAATTTAGCCTTTGGGGCTGAAAGAGCACAGATAAAAATGCTACCTCAACAATATCAAAAGGTACGCAACAGCATATCCAGCATAATTAACAACCATCAGTGAACCATAAGTTGTCATGGTTACCCAGAGGAATTTCCTATAGGTCATCTCAAGGAGTTAGGAGATGATCCGTTAGCCTTAAGCCATTGTGAGAGTTTTTTTGGTGATATAGGGGAGAAGAACAGAAGGATTAAGGTTATTAAAAAATAAAAGAGTTGTGTGAGGAGCAATTAACAAAAGGACTTTGCAAGAGGTGAGACTGCTGGCAGAAATGTTGAGTTCAGTGAGAATTCAGGAGAGTTTCCACTGCATGAGGTACAGTAATTAAAGAGATTCCCACAATAATTTTCTTGGTGGCCTCAACCAAAAGAGTAGAAATAGTAATGGCTCTAAGGCAAAAGGGTTATTCGCATGCCACAAGGTCCAATTGTTGACTATATTCTACGGGTCAGTGATGAGCCCCATGTTTTGGGTGAGTATCTCAAGGGTGTTTCAACCTTTTCATACACAAAAAGAGAAAAAAGAATCTGATAATTAGAATGCTCATTCTAATGACAGATGGGTTTATCAAACTCTCCTGCAAGGTCTTAAAATATGTGTCATCTGATTTTTCCCATAAAATTGGGTCAGAATTGTTACTTTTGAGTAAAACATACAAAGGTTTGGCCAGAATAAAGAAATCTGAAATCCTGTTTTGTCAATAGCCAACTAGCCTGAGCAAACCTCACAGATAGTCTTTAGCCTGGGGTCTGGGGAAACTTTAGGATACCATGAAATTTATCTAGGTATGGCCCTTCTTCTGATACCAGAAGCCCTAGATGTAGACCCTGGGTTTGGGAGAACTATAATTTTTCATTGGTGACCTTTTGTCCCTTCAAAGCTAAAAGCTGTAGGAGGTAAGTTCAGTTCAGTTCAGTCGCTCAGTCATGTCCGATTCTTTGTGACCCCATGAATCGCAGCATGCCAGGCCTCCCCGTCCATTATCATCTCCCAGAGTTCACTCAGACTCAAGTCTATAGAGTCAGTGATGCCATCCAGCCATCTCATCCTCTGTCATCCCCTTCTCCTCCTGCCCACAATCCCTCCCAGCATCAGAGTCTTTTCCAATGAGTCAACTCTTCACATGAGGTGGCCAAAGTACTGGAGTTTCAGCTTTAGCATCATTTTTGTGAGGAGGCATCAGAAGGAGGGCAGAGAAGTAGAAAATCATCCACTTATTGCAACAAATGGAACCTCTAAGGAACTTTATATCATCTAGATCACTCTTCAGAATTTGTGAGAAATAAGGAGGACTCATATACATACTCCAAGTATGTAACCTTGAGGCAGTATTGTCAAGGTGAATTCTTTTTTTTCCAAGTGAAGGCCAAAAGGTATTGACCAGCTTCATCAACTGTATTATTAAAGAATGCACTATATAAATCAGTTACAGTGAAGAATGTGCTTCTCATGGGGATGGATGTTAGTGATGTATGAAGACCAGAATGAGACAGGAAGGAGACAGAGGCACAACCTTTAAAAGAATGATATAGCCCTTGAAGACAAGACATGTACTAGTTAGAACCAGCTAGGATGAATGGACTTGCACTAGACCTTGAACCTCGTTATGCATTCATTGTAGTTTATCAGCATGCTAAATGACACAGCTGCTATGACCTTTCTGAGGCCAACTGGAAAAGGTAAAAAAGTAGGCAGTAATCCAACTCCTGAAATTCCTAGGCTTTTCCCCCAAAGAGTTGGAATAATCATCCCCCTCACTAGCCTGTTAAATTACCCAATCTATGTTTTGGGGCCTCTCATCTTCTGGGATGGCCCCACTCTGCCTATGGAGGGTGTTTTCCCCATGGCCTCCTGTCTTATTGAGTTGGCCCAAAATCTGTTTATGCAGTATGTTTATCTCCCTGAATAAGCCTTCTTTATTTTTACTATGGCTCACTCTTGAATTCCTTCCAGCGTAAAGCCAGGAACAAAGACTTGGGAGCTGTGCCAGGAAATTGTCTGAATCCTGGGACGTGACCATCCTCTTGTGCCCCATTTTCTTTTCTGCAACAAGAGGAACTAAGAGGAAAAGGGTGTGGTATATTTCTTGGAGGGCCTAAACAGAAGAATATAGGCTTAGAGACAGGAAGGAACCTCTTGAAGTTAATTAGAGATCCCATTATTTGAATTGTTAGAACTCCAAGGCAGGGAGTGCTTTACAGTAGTGGAACTGACCATGGAGACATTGCTCGAGTGTCATTTAGAACTGGAAAAGATTCATCCCCAGTTTGTAGAAATGTTTCTCCAAGCCGATTAAGAGAGGGTATTTGGAGGAGTCCTTGATTTCCTATCATTGAGAATTGGGTGGATGTTGGAAAAATATCTATTTCTGCTTTATTGACTATGCCAAAGCCTTTGACTGTGTGGATCACAATAAACTGTGGAAAATTCTGAAAGAGATGGGAATACCAGACCACCTGATCTGCCTCTTGAGAAACCCATATGCAGGTCAGGAAGCAACAGTTAGAACTGGACATGGAACAACAGACTGGTTCCAAATAGGAAAAGGAGTACATCAAGGCTGTATATTGTCACCCTGTTTATTTAACTTCTATGCAGAGTACATCATGAGAAATGCTGGGCTGGATGAAGCACAAGCTGGAATCAAGATTGCAGGGAGAAATAGCAATAACCTCAGATATGCAGATGACACCACCCTTATGGCAGAAAGTGAAGACGAACTAAAAAGCCTCTTGATGAAAGTGAAAGAGGAGAGTGAAAAAGTTGGCTTAAAGCTCAACTTTCAGAGAACTAAGATCATGGCATCTGGTCCCATCACTTCATGGGAAATAGATGGGGAAACAGTGGAAACAGTGAGAGACTTTATTTGGGGAGAATCCAAAATCACTGCAGATGGTGATTGCAGCCAAGAAATTAAAAGACGCTTATTCCTTGGAAGGAAAGTTATGACCAACCTAGATAGCATATTGAAAAGCAAAGACATTACTTTGCCAACAAAGGTCCATCTAGTTAAGGCTATGGTTTTTCCAGTAGTCATGTATAGATGTGAGAATTGGATTATAAAGAAAGCTGAGCACCAAAGAATTGATGCTTTTGAACTGTGCTGTTAAAGAAGACTCTTGAGAGTTCCTTGGACTGCAAGGAGATCCAACCAGTCCATTCTAAAGGAGATCAGTCCTGGGTGTTCATTGGAAGGAATGATGTTGAAGCTGAAACTCCAATACTTTGGCCACCTGATGCGAAGAACTGACTCATTTGAAAAGACTTTGATGCTGGGAAAGATTGAGGGCAGGAGAAGAAGGGGTCGACAGAGGATGAGATGGTTGGATGGCATCACTGACTCAATTGACATGAGTTTTGGGTAGGCTCCGGAAGTTGGTGATGGACAGGGAGGCCTGGCATGCTGCAGCTCAAGGGGTCGCAAAGAGTCGAACACAACTGAGTGACTGAACTGAACTGAACTGGAAATACTAGTTAGAGGGCTAAAGGTGCCTAAAGTGCTTAAATTGTAACTATTTTCCAGTGTCTTGGCTCTTTACAATAGTAGAAACCAGAAAGGTTCTGGTTTCCTTTAGCAGGATTCATTTGCTCGAGTTGACGATTAAGAATTTTGGTGATTTTCTTTTTAGGTGATTCAGGCACAGTGCAGGAGGGCTTGTTTGCCAGATTAACTAGATTTGGACTATACATAGTTTTCAATTCCATTCCATTCTATTTGTTTATTTTCATTAGAAGTGAAAGATCTTGGTTTATCCCATTAAAAGCACATCTGAAGGAAAATCAGAATTTTCTTTAAAAGTAGTCTGAAGTTGATTAGATTCATCATGAACAGGTTCGTTAGATTTCTTTTGCAAACCTGAGTTTTGTTCCAATTTATAGGTTTTGGAAAAGCCCTAGGAAATTGCTTGATGAAGTTACCTAGTGATTACCCAAACCTGACCATATAATCAGTTGGTGGACTGGTTTCCAGATTATAATTCTAGAGATATTTCAGTATTTTCCCAGTTAGTGGTTTTCATCCAATACTGGATCTAGTCTTACTGACAAGCATATGAGTCTGCTGGTATAAGTTGATATATTTGAATGACTATATTAAACTCATTTGGTCAATGCAAATAAGTTAGAATCTTTGGCTACTTTGAGAAAATCTTTGACTATTTGGATATCTTTGACTATTTGGACTTCCCTGGTGGCTCAGACAGTAAAGAGTCTGCCTAAAGTGTGGGAGACCCGGGTTCAATCCGTGGGTCAGGAAGATCTTCTGGAGAAAGAGATGGCAGCCCACTCCAGTACTCTTGCCTGGAAAATCCCATGGACGGAGGAGCCTGGTAGGCTACAGTCCATGGGGTCTCAAAGACTCGGACATGACTGAGCGGCTAAACTAAACTGTGGCATGTAGTTCAGCTTTAGTCCAGGAATACAAGAAGTTAAAGATTTAGCCTCTGGATACCCAGAGAATGTTTAATTTTAAAAGGTCAGACAAGTGCAGAAGAAAAGGAAGTGGAAGAATTGCAGAGAAAAAAGGAAGTTGCTAGGAGAACTAGAATGGGGGAAGATAGGGTATAGAGATACGTAAGCAGAATAGAAAAGACAGAGGAAGATGGAACAGGAGGTCTTCTTCTGACCAGGAGAAGCCACGGTAGAGATACAAATGGTGCTGGACGCAAAACCTGAGACAAAGATGCCAAAGAGAAAGAGCCTGAGTATTCAAGAACTATTTTATGTTCCTTTATTCATTTGTTTGCCTCAGTTAATCTTAAAAACTGATAACATTTGGAAACCTTAACGATTGGGAAAATCAAAATAGGCATTCCTTTCAGCTCTGGAAATTTTAAAGCTATTGTAATCTTCAGTTCACTTCAGTTCAGTCACTCAGTTGTGTCCGACTGTTTGCAAACCCATGAATTGCAGCACGCCAGGCCTCCCTGTCCATCACCAACTCCCGGAGGTCACTCAGACTCACATCCATCGAGTCAGTGATGCCATCCAGCTATCTCATCTTCTGTCATCCCCTTCTCCTCTTGCCTTCAATATTTCCCAGCATCAGGGTCTTTTCCAATGAGTCAACTCTTCACATGAGGTGGCCAAAGTACTAGGGTTTCAGCTTCAGCATCATTTCCTCCAAAGAAATCCCAGGGCTGATCTCCTTCAGAATGGACTGGTTGGATATCCTTGCAGTCCAAGGGACTCTCAAGAGTCTTCTCCAACACCACAGTTCAAAAGCATCAATTCTTCAGTGCTCAGCCTTCTTATCTAGTTAAACTTTAAAAAAAAAATTGGGATTTCAAAAGTTCCCTATGATGGCATAGATATTCTAAACTGTCTTTGGTCAGGTTGGTCCATTTAGTTGGAAATACACCTCGTGGCTCAGATGCTAAAGGGTCTGTCTACAATGCGGGAGACCTGGGTTCGAGCCCTGGGTTGGGAAGATCTCCTGGAGAAGGAAATGGCAATCTACTCCAGTACTATTGCCTGGAAAATCCCATGGACAGAGGAGCCTGGTAGGCTACAGTCTATGGGGTTGCAAAGATTCGGACATGACTGAGCAACTTCACTCTCTCACATGAAGTAGGACTTTTAACATAAAATCAGTAAGAGTCCCTACAAGGTGGAACACATAGAAAATACATAGATGAGTGGATCCTATTCCTCAGAGGTTTTGCTCTAGAAAAAAAAAAAGCAATTTTCAAACAATTCAAAGGGCTTATAGTTCAAACAACTTAATTCAAACAGCTTGCAATTCAGCCTGCAAGATAATTCCAGCCAGTTTTAAGGAAGCAGTTTGGTCCTGGAGGGGTGGAGCCAAAGACTTTTCAGCCAGTTTCCAGAGAACAGCCCTTAATCCAGGCCAATTGTCTGACAAACAGGCACAGTTTTAGTGAAGCAGCCCCTGTTCCTGAAGAAATGGGCCCGTGGCTTTTGGGTCAGCTTCAGCTGAAACTGTCTAATCTCAAATCAGAACACAGTACCAAATGAGTACTTGTAGGACCGCCTCGCCTTTNTTAATCCAGGCCAATTGTCTGACAAACAGGCACAGTTTTAGTGAAGCAGCCCCTGTTCCTGAAGAAATGGGCCCGTGGCTTTTGGGTCAGCTTCAGCTGAAACTGTCTAATCTCAAATCAGAACACAGTACCAAATGAGTACTTGTAGGACCGCCTCGCCTTTCTCGCTGCGCGGCGCACTAGGAGCGCTGCCGAGAGGAGCTACCCCACGACTGAAGAAGGACGGCAGTGAGGACCGGCGCACTAAGCACGGTGGAGAGGAGCTACCCCACGACCGAGGTTAGGAAGGGCGGCAGTGAGGAGATACCCCTCTTCCAAGGTCAGGAAGGGCGGCAGTGAGGAGAGATCCCCCGTCCAAGGTAAGGTGTGATGGCTGTGCCTTGCTGGAGCAGCCCGGAAGAGATACCCCACGCCCAAGGTAAGAGAAACCCAAGTAAGATGGTAGGTCTTGCAAGAGGG